>JAAGNO010029871.1:0-16413 GCA_033439905.1 Ceryle rudis
CTGGATGAGGGAACAGAGTGCATTGTCAGTAAGTTTGCTGATGACACAAAACTGGGAGGAGTGGTTGACACACCAGAGGGCTGTGCTGCCATCCAGCGAGACCTGGACAGGCTGGAGGACTGGGCAGGGAGAAATCTTATGAAATTCAACAGCAGCAACTGTAGAGTTTTGCACCTGGGAAAGGACAACCCCAAGTGCCAGTACAGGTTGGGGACTGATAATGTTGGAGAATAGTGTAGGGGAAATGGGCTTGGGGGTTCTGGTGGACATCAGGGTGACCATGAGCCAGCAATGTGCTCTTGTGGCCAAGAAGGCCAATGGCATCCTGGGGTTTATTAGAAGAGGGGTGGCTAGTAGGTCGAGGGAGGTCCTCCTACTCCTCTACTCTGCCCATATGTGGACTATTGTGTCCAGTTCTGGGCCCCTCAGTTCAAGAAGGACAGGGAAATGCTTGAGAGAGTCCAGCACAGAGCCACAAAGATGATTAAGGGAGTGGAACATCTGCCTTATGAGGAAAGTCTGAAGGAGCTGGGTCTCTTTAGCTTGGAGGAGAGGAGACTGAGAGGTGACCTCATTAATGTTTATAAATGTATGAAGGGTGAGTGTCAGGAGGATGGAGCCAGGCTCTTGTCAGTGACATCCAGTGAGAGGGCAAGGGGTAATGGGTACAAGCTGGAGCATAGGAGGCTTTGAGTAAACATAAGGAAAATCTTTTTCACAGTGAGGGTCACAGAGCACTGGAACAGGCTGCCCAGAGAGGTTGTGGAGTCTCCTCTGGAGACTTTCAAAACCTGCCTGGATGCGTTCCTCTATGACCTGCTCTAGGTCATCCTGCTCTGGCAGGGGGGTTGGACTAGATGATCTTTCGAGGTCCCTTCCAACCCCAAATATTCTGTGATGCTGTAATAGGCAGGCTTTCCAGTGAAAATACTTTATTTGTTCATGGGAACATGCTCCCATAATACCTGTAGCCTAGAAATAGGGTAGATGAACATTATGGACATAGGAAAATTAAAAGCCTCTTATGAAAATTTTTTTTTCAAATAATTTCTTTTTGTAGAACTAAGTTTTCAAAGTATGAGTTCCAGAAGGATAAAATGGTTTTCATTGTTCAGTGTTGGTATATGGCATTAAAAGAATGCCTGACATTTTAAAGAGAACAACAGGTTCCTTTTAAAAGTAGTATTTAATTCAAGAATAACACTGTCCAGTGAAAGATCACGAGAACAGTAGCAAAGCACATACTAATGCTGACTTAAGTTTATAGACTGTGTATTTTATCCTCCTTCCTAATAAACATGGAATGGACTGAGAAGAGATAGTGGTTCTATTTTGTAGACTCTGAGATAACAAGCCATTGTAGAAAATACTGTTTTTTCCAAAAAGAATATCCCACTAAAATCAGGGGATATTTGTAGCATAAGGCAACCTGTAGCAACCTGTACTCATGCCTGTCATCAGTGTGAAGTGTGTCTTTCTGATAGCAAAGAGGACTTTAAAAAGAGCTTGTGGAGAAAGCCAGCCTCCTGATTTCTTTTTTTTTTTTTTTTTGGATTCCCTGTGAGGAAGGCAAAGCCTGAGGAAGTTCAGTCAGGGATGGTTGCAACCTGGGAAGCAAAAGAGAAATCTAAATAGCTGTCAAAACTAAAACAATTTTGGGGAAAAAAAATAGTTAAATGAAGTAAAGTCTCATTCAGTTCAGAAAGATCACCTTTTTCCTGGCCTACATGATATCTAACTGGCTTTAGTTTTGTCTTTTGTTAAAGAAAAGGGTGGCACTGCTTCTTATCATGTGTCATGTATATGAAGGGTGTTTTTTGTGGAGGGAGGGAAAAGGGTCACTGTCGCCAGCCATTGTCATGCTCTGAGGTGTCCCCTTGGAAGGGAATGTGGCAACAGGGACCCTCACTGTTACTGAGAATCTTCTGCTGAACACTGCAGGGCACTGGGAAAATTTCTTGAGAAAATGGGGGCATTTTTCAAGAAAAAAATGAGATTTTTTCTGAGCTTTTCCATTTACAAATGCTATGCTTTTGGGCTAATGCAACTTGCCTTTTGAAGGCTTTATTTTGGGTTGGATTTTTTTCCCATGTAGTGTGGATGCAACTACTACTGTTCTGGAGATTGCAGTTCCAGTAGAGATACCAGTTTCGAAGTTTCCAGCAACTGTAGCTACAAAAGTTCATGGAGTTATTTCCTCTCGCTCTGCAAATTGGTCTAACAGTGACAGCAGAAAAGAGCTCTGACCCCATAAGCTTGGGGAAGGTCATTTTGGCAGCGTTGCAGAGCACCAAGGTGCTGTGTGCTCAAGATGCCTCCCTGATGAGGGACATTCAAGTAAATACATTCTGCAGGAGAAGCAAATTGCTTTATTAGTAAGATGCTCACAAAAAATCCCTTAGAGTGCATCAATGACCATATCCAGTATGATCCTAGAAATCTAGAAAGCAAGCAGTGACAAGTTTAAGTGGGATAAAAACCAGGTGCAGCTTGGCTTTCAGTGGGCTGACTCTCTCTCCCCTTTTTTGTTTCTGTTTATAACTTGGCATATTTTGTGTTTTGACTCCTGTAAATGCCACTGTGAAATCCCAACTGTAAGAGCTCATGTGTTATTAAAGAGGTGCCAGCCTTTGAGATGACAAAAGGTGTGTGTGACCGAGGAGCAGCAGACCATGGTGAGGGTCCCATGTTTGGGACCACAGTGACACCTCTGGCAGAAGCCACTGCAGCTCTGGTGACCTTCTGCCCTCAATGTCAACACTCCAGCTGGAAATTGTATCTACCACAAAATGCATCGCAGTGCAGCAAACATAGAACTTCCCTCTTCAGATGTTTCTGTGCAGAAGATGTTGCATCTGCCAACGTCCCAGATGTGGACACAACTCCTGCTGCTGGTGGCACTGTGAACTCCTAGACTGCTGCAGCCATGCATGCTACCAGCCCGGCCTTGCTACCCTGAGAGGTGCCTCTACTGCAAGGCTTGGGCTGGGAACAATTACATGATTTTCCTGAGTGTTTAAAGCAGTTAAAAATAAACATGCTAGGGAAAAAAATAGACACTTACAAAAGACCATAATTACAAAGATGTTCCCACCCCTCTTTTCTTTCTTCTTTAAGTACAGATAGGTTTTCTGTTTTCGGGGATGGAAGAACAAAAGCAAGGATGAGAGGCAAACAAAGAAAATTACTCCTGAGTTCAAGACCTAGAAGAAATCCAAGCTTCACATACTGTCATCTTCTGACAGTGTCTTTCCTTACAGAAAAACACCAGAACTCTAAAAAAAAAAAGGTGTTGTCAACAAGAACTATGTTTTGTTAGAGTGACATGGAGCTGAGCAAGGCAAATTACTTGCAACATAATTTTCATCAGATCGTGTTTCCACTTTTGCAAACTATCTGCACAGTTGAAGCTTTTGGGTCAATTTTTAGAAGGTTGTTTCTTACTTGCCTCATGCAAGGTTCTGCCTTTATTTCAGTGCTGCTTTGCTTAGTTACATCTCTGAAAAATACTGAGCTGCGTGCAACTTTTTTTAAACCTCATACTAGTTCTGCTGCATTGTGAAAGCTGCCTTGGGTGCGTCTGGTGGGTTGCTGATCCTCTGGAGTAATTAGGATGAACGGTGGATGCTTTTTGGTCTCCCCATCTTCTTGGCAGAGAGCTACGAAGTTGAGTGGGAAAAATTCAGTGGCCAATGTTGGTGGTGCACATCGGAAACTGAGTGCACGAGGTGGCATGTTTTGGTTTTGGGGTTTTTACTATGGCTCAATGCTGTATCCCCACCACAGCAGCTCACGTGAACGTGCTCTCATTAAGCTTCTGCTGTGACGTTTGGCAGTGTGGCATTCAGCAATGTTGCAGTAGGTGGTGGTGGCTCTCGTGTGCTCAGTGAGGTGGGTTTACAAGCATTTCGGAGTGCTGAGGCTGTCTGTCCTTCCTTCACCATCAGGCTTGGTGAACATTTGCTGGGGTTTTGTTTGGAGAGCAGTATCCCTTGGCATGCTGTAGCAGGTGTAGCTCTGCCTTGCACACCATGACTGTGAGTACCTCAGCTGGGTCTCATGTTGCGTGTGTGCATCAGCACTGGAGCCAGGCTACTGGCAGCACATCCCCTCTTGGGCATGCAGAGCCACCCTCTCCCCAGTCACACCAGCGAATCTCAACACCAGCCATCGCTCAGCTTGCCGTTGCCGTCACTGGTTCATTGCATTGGGCTGCTTATGTTATATCTCTTAAACATAGGACTTAGATTTTGCTTTGTGTTTGTGTGTGTGCATCAGTATGCATATACATTCGTGTGCGTGTGTATTTAAGCTAGCTGTTGTATTTTGTCAACTCTTAAAATATTTAACTTTTTGGTGTTATTTGTGCTATTAGAAATATGGAACTGAATGTTACCATTTGAAACAGGGCATTATGTAAGTTTGCTGATTCTAATTTAATTATTGAAATTCTCGCTGGAATGAAACCAGCTCTCACTCTTAGAACATACATACCATGAACTTCAGATAGCCAAGTGTGCAGGAGAGCAGTCCTGTTACTTTTGAAGGGAAAAATTAGGATCACAAAAGAACACTTGCTTACTGGTTTGCAGGATCAGAGCTGTGAAGCACTTGGTACACTAAAAGTAAATGGCAGACAAACCGTTGACTGAGATCTTCCTGAGACATCTTACTGATTAAACTGTCTTTTTTATCTTGAGAATTAAAATCTAAAATTATGCAAAGCTTCTCACTTGAAGCTTTTAATCAATAGAACCATTCAGGAAGGTCAGTGTGATGTGGTGCATCTCTTCAGATTCATGGCTCAGAGCTGTACGTGTTGCTACCCAAGGAAGCAGATACTGGTGTAGCTGGGTGTAAATGCAAATAGGCATCAAGCAGCAACATCTGTCCTCTCAAGAAAACTTCATCTTACTTGCTGTTCTTTCATTTTGTTCTCATTGTCCACTGCACTCCCCAGACCTGACTGTCTCTTTAAAAGGGGTGTTCCAGAAGCAACTTTCCATCCATCAAAGAGGCAAATTAATGGGAAAAAGCTGCCTGTTTTTTTTGTAGTCACCAGGAGTGTGGCTGTGAGCCCCTCACAGACCATTGCATGCCCCACCAAGCAGAGCAAAATTTGAAAGGCCTGGAGACCTTGAATAGGCACGTTGTTAGTGGGCTGTTGGTACCAGTCTTACAGTTGATAATGGTTATGATTTTAGTGCAGTACAGTGGCATATAAATACTACAGTCTTAAATAAAATGAATCCTTCAGAGTCTTAGATATGCACCTGAAGGGCCTCTCTAGACTTAGTACTTCCCTTCTTCATATTTTGATGGAGTTTTGATTTTTCCTCATGAGTTTGGAAAAGTTACTTTATTCTGTAGCTGGGAGAAGAAAAGCCAGGGCAGGGTCTTTGCTGCACGGGCAGGGAAAGTTTCACAGCACTGCAGAGATTGCTAAATTAAGTTGAAATACATGGAAAGTGGACTCCGTGAAAAGTCCGTGGAAATCCTAGTCTATGGAAAGTGGGTGAATTTTGTCCTGAGCAAAAAGCCCAAGTCTCCTGTAGCAGCAGGATTGAGGTTCTTCAGGTAGACCTCCAAGATACAGTCTGACTTCCCTGAAATAAACCCACGGGGATGCTGAGTCAGGGAGCTGGTCACTCCATTAGGCTTTCAGAACTTGCTGCAGCAAAATGTTGAGGAAGAGCTGTCTGTGACTTGAGTAGCAGCAGCATTAGAAGATTTTAGGGAGGTTACCTGACCTTCATCAGTATCTGAAGTATTTCTGTATATTGTGAGATACATGTATCTCATGCATATTATACTATTGGAAAGCTATTAAGTAATACGTTTGCCAAATATTGAATGCATTGAGAAAAGGGTGAATCCACCTCGTATGCTGTAATAATATTCATTAAAAGTGAAAAAAATATACTCTTGCTGGCACTCTTGTAAATGCAGGCCTGCTATGACAATTTGTTACAATTACACTAAAGTTAGGTGACTTTTCTATATTATGTCACATTCCTGCACCAATTCTTACTAAAATCTTACCCCATCTTCTTATGCCCTATGCACTTTCCTTCATTTGTGGCTATAGCAGTAGTTCCTGTGTAGGAAAATAAAAAATCATCTTACTTCACAATGTTTCATAGATTAAATAGTAGAATTTACCAAGAAGGGAAGTCTACAATGTCTAACAATGGCATTAAGCTTTGGTCTTTTTTCTCCTCCCGAGCTCTTGGTACCCGAGGTGAAGTCACTGGGTTTTACTTTGTTACATTTGTGGGTTTTTTTTCTTACCTCCCATTTTTGGATCTCATCAACACTAATGGTGAACAGGGGCATAAATTGGATGCGCTACATTATTAGTGCTTATAAATTTTAAATTGCCTATTACCCACTTTCTGAAGCAGGCAATGAAATATTTCTCTTGTGTGTTGTATTTTAATAACAGGAAGAAAGAAGCATGAGCTAGAGCTTAGCTGTCATATATTGCTGAATACTTCATTTCAGCTGCTTGCAACTGCAGTGGCCTTTTTATTTAATTCTATGGTAAGTGTAGAATGCTGTGATTGGTGTGGTTTGGTTTTTTTTTCCTCCCTAAACCAGGGGGAGCCTTTTTTAAAAGCATGTAACATAGGCTTTTGGGATTACATTTTCATTAGAATGCTGAACAGTCCAGATCTACATCTCTCTCTGAAGATTGCAGTTATCTCTTTTAATGACTCTTTTGTATTAAAAAAAAGTAAAAATTGAAATCTTCCAGTACTGTTAAAATATTTCTAATCTTCCTTAATTTGTAGAAATTTAGTAGCAGAAATTAGTGAAGGGTGAGAGGAAAAAAAAAAAAAAAGGAGCATCCGGATAAGCTATCCTGGCTAAAGAAATGCATAAAACAGATAGAACTTTTCACCACCCAGATATGGAAAGGACCAGGGGATGTTCATTCTTGGTAATGAGAGTGTAGCACACCAATAATAGTAATTTCTGGTCCTCTAAAAGTGACTAAAATCGAGAAGGCTTGCTCAGAAGTGATAGGTTCTTTTCGCTTGATATTTTTTGAATGTTGCTCAGGTTTTATTTTATTAAGTCATTGGAGGGTGAAAGAGATTTCTTCCCTTTGACATCAGGGCTTTTATCCTTTGGTGCTGCCATCCTTCAGAGGATGTTCTCCATGGAGGACAGGCTGATGTTAGTTCCTCTCTTAATTATTAGGCTCTTCTAAGAGTCCTGAATATTTAGGTATAGACCTTTTCAATTAGTTTGAAGCCAAATCATTCATGTGATATGACAGATTTTGAGGAGGGGGGAGCTAGAAGGCAAAGGTTAGTTACAACTGCTCAGTGATATTCACAGCAACCCATTTTGCTGTGCAGAGAACAAGAATGTATTTCATGAAAATGTTCGCAGAAAAAAATATGTCACATTTTGAAGCTGATTTAACTCTGTGATTTGAACATTTTTAACCAATTCACACAGGATGCACTGAAAAAGAACAAACAAACAAAAAACAACCAACAAACTTTTAGGACAAGAGGAAATGGCATCAAGTTATGCCAGTGAAGTTTTAGGTTAGACATTGGGAAAAACTACTATACTGTAAGGGTTTTCAAAGACTAGAACAGGCTGCTCAGGGAAGCGGTTGAATTGCCATCCCTGGATGTATTTAAAAGCCATCTAGATATGGTACTCAAGGATATGGTGTAGTAGTGGCACTGGTAGAGTAGCTAATGGTTGAACTTTATGTTCTTAAAGGTCTTTTCCAACCACAGCGATTCTGTGTGGTTCTGTGAAAGCTGCTGTCACCAACAGCCTGATTTTACGCCTTGCATCCTCAGGGTTTCACCCAGCAATGGTGCACAGGTCTTGTTGCGGTAACAGCCTCATTTTTTGTTCCCAGAGGGGTTTAATGTCACTCTGTCTCCAGAAGTGAATGGTGTTTTTTTATTTTTTTTTTAAGAACTGGTTAATCCTAAGTATAGCTGTAAAGCTACCTCACCAGTAAGACAAAGTACCAATACGTGGTGTTCGATTGTACTGCAGAAGCAGGGAAGAGCCAAAGGCAAAGCTGTGTGCGTACGTCAGAAATGATGTACATGTCAATGCTGGATTCAGCCTCTCCTTACTCTTGCCTGCACTGCCATAAGGAAGGTGAAGAGAAAGGCAGCAGAGAGAAGGTTGCTTAGAAGAGCTCAAAGTGTGTAACGTGCTTATGATTTCCTCCAGCAGTGGCCTGCTGGAAGGGTCTGCCCGGGTGTGTGGCACAGATGATGGAACTTGTTTGGGTCAGTAGTTACTACTGTACTATTTCCTTTGCTAGTCTCAGTGGGGAGCACTCTTCATGCAATGGCTTTAAGTGCTTCCCCAAGAACACTTTAAGGGAATAAAGTGGGGAAATGTTTACCTGCTTTCCAAAATTCAGTATCATAGGTGTAGAACATTTGTTTTGCCTCTTGCATTTTGTATTTTGGGGTTCAACTCCATTTCACATATGCTCCTTGATTTTAATTTCATTAGATGACATGCTCTTAAATCATCTTCCCTGTCTCAGGTGCCTTCCCTTTCCAAATATTTAGTCTTAGAAATTTCTAAAATATCATCAAAGTGTTATTGTGGGTTTGTTTCTTGTTTTGTTTTGTTTTGGTTTTGTTATCGTGGTTTTAGTTAATGACAATAAGTAGTCATTTGGTTGAATTGAATTCATCATTCCCTGCATAGGTTAATATGAATGACCATGCTAAATTGATTATGTAAGATCCACAGCTTGAAATTGGGAACTAGCATGAACATGATGCAAAAATGCTGATCCTCCCAGGGAGATGCTGATGTTACATTTTATTATTGCATTTCCTTTTTTTTTTTCCCCAGTCATGTGATGAACCCTGTTTATCCTGAGCTTCAAATCCTTTCCAGTGTCCAATGGAAACTTGAAGATGTTGATTTCTTTGGCTTCTCAGGCCCTTTTTAGGAAAACAAAATATTTGGACCCAGGCGACAGATAAGCACTAACTTTGTGTTTTTAAAACACCACATATTCAGAATTGGATAACAGAGTAATTCTGAGACCGTTGTTAGGGTGAGGGTGGTAAGAGCTGGTTTTCAATGGCATCTGCTAATATTTTCATGTAATAGTAAGGACAATCATGTCTTGTGTTTATCTTAAATTTCAAATAGTTTTCATTGCTGTCCAGAGAGCTGGTGATGCATTGTGGTTTTCTGCATTGTATCAGGACAGGTACTGGCATTTTCACAACTCAGCTGAACTGCCTTATAATGAGTTATAGCAGTGTAAGGAAGAAGGCAGGCTGCAGAGCTTGTCTCAATGCCAGGGTTGTTCTTTGCTTGTTTGGTTGGGGGTTTTGTTGTTTACTTTTCGTTATGATTAAATGCCTGTAAAAATAAGCCACTGATTGAATCCAGTCCTTAATTTGAAAGGGATGAAATGGAACTGGGAGTAGGAAATGTCACGCCTGGTTCCCTTAATCACTAAAATCAAAGCTTTTGATGGTGTCCCTTGCTGAACCTTTTCTCCTCTCTGGAGGCCTGTGTCTTTAAGATAAGGGTGAAGGGAGATGTTTTGGAGTAGCCTGCTCAGAGGGTTAGGGCAAAATCTTTTGTTTCCTTGGAAGAGGGCAAAGTGTTCTGCCATGTGAGAGAGGACAGGCAATACTTGGGCTTTTGGTGGGAATAAAGCACTAATTTTAGCACTGTCAAGCCAAACCAGTGCTGCTCTGATGTCTGCCACTCTGGTTCCAGCTGGATGTATTGGTTTCATTGTAGGAACAGCCATACAAATCTGTCTCTCCCAAAACTGCTTATCCCAGGGATTGCTCTGCATCATGATCTCCTGCTACCTTTCTTATCCCAAGCCCTTCTTTTTTCCCTTCTCACTGACATAGGTGAGTAGACATTTGTGTGGTCTAACTCTAGACGTTTGCAATGTAGATGTCTACATGACAGTTATCCACCCCAGTGTTTCTTTGCAGTCAGTCAAATGGAGAGAAGCAGCACTTTATATGTCTGTTAAAGGATGAGTAGTAGCCTGGTAGTGCTGCCTTTGCCTGCAAAAAGCATCTAGATGAGTAGCTCAGATTTACTAGGTTGAATCCTACCCACGTGTCAGTCCCCTGATGAGCGCTTCTTAAAAATGGCAGTTAATACAAATGAATGGTTTGGGTTTGGCTTTTTCATCTGCATGCATATTCCAGAAATACTTTATGTAAATAACATGTATTTCACGTTTGGTTGTTCACAGTACTAGTGTTTGGAAATGAATGAAAGTGAAGAAGGCTCAATGCATGAAATGAGGAATGCATGAGGAAGACTCCATGCTTTCTATCATCTCTTAGGAAGGGCTTCTGGTTGACCTATTAACTGGTCTAAGAGAACATTTACATTTCAGGAACTGTCTTCTTTTTATTCTTTCAGAAAACCTTTGTGCATTTTTGTTGCCATAACTTAGTGTGCACTTTTAAATGAGGAGATCCGTATAGATGCTAGCCATGTGTGACATTTGCTTGAATATTAAAGACCTAATTATAGATCTGTGAAGTCTCATTTGTTTTGGTTGTCACTTGCTCAGCAGCTTACATCCGTCGTCACCTGCCACAGTGTCTGTGCTTCTGGCCACGGCATGGGTTGTGCTGCCAGTGTGCTTTTCCCATGAAGGATTTTATGCTGTAGTCCCAGATTTGGACTGGGATTTTGGAAGGGAAATGAGATGTGGTCCTATTATCCTGTGTCTTCTGATTTTCTCTGGAGCTATGTCCGAGGAAGCTTAAGGACACCTGGCAGGAAAGGAGTTAATGCATTGGAAAGGAATCACTGCAGACTGAGTGGGTTTGGTTTTTCCCCCTTTAATCTTTGGCATTGCATAAACCTCTGTCCTTGATTTAGAAACTTAAAGCTAGTCCCCTGGCTTTCAGATAATAAAACAAACCCTTCCTGGAGAGTGGCAAAAATAAATAAAGTGTGTCCCTTGCTTTTGGGATATGTACAGAGCAGTTGCTTTTCTTCAAGAAAATATCAACAGAGCCAGTTCACAGTCTGGCCAGGATTAATACTAATAACCTATTTCACTTCTGGCAGGGTCGGGTTGTGCTCTGGCCCTTGAATTTTGGCCTCATGCTTTGAGTCTTCACCATGCTGCCCCAGAGAGGTGCTGCTCTTTCCTCAGATGACTGTTGTGTTACAACCTTGCTTTTGTAGGGTTTCAGGGGTTCCACTCTGATGGCCATTCTTCTAAGCTGGGCCCCATAGGAAGCTGGAGCTAAGGCAAGGCAACAACATCTTTTGCCTTCTTCAAGAGAAAGATTTGACCCTGAGTCAATCGTGGTGTTTGGCAGTAGTATTTCAGCTCTGCTAGAAACAATCTTAAATGAGCACAGAAGGAAAGTATGAATGCTAAGATAACACCATATCTTTGAGGACTTCCTGGGGAGCTTTCTCTGCTCTGAATTTTCTTAAGAAACAACAGAAAAAGGGGTATCACATCCTGTCCTTGCATTTTTAAGAAGGAAAAAGTTGACTGGATTAAGAGTAGCTCTTACATTGTGGAATATTTTAGTTCACTCACTTATGAGAAGAACTCGTTTGTCATTAAACAAATAGTGATGTTAGTGATGGCAGTATGCTGGCAAGAAAACTACCAAACATTAAATTAATGGTAATTGTGATTAAATCTCCTTGATCCATTGAGGAAATCTCTTTTAAGTTGCTGCTAAGTACTTTTACTCATTATTATGGAAGCAGATCTTTCGTATGTCTGTGTGGGTGTTTTTGTTAAATTGGGACACTGAAAGGATATGAGAGGGACACACTTGGAGATTTTCCAAACTTAGACACTCATCCTCTTCTTTTAACAGATTATTCATGAGACTTGAAAGCACACATTTATTGTATAATAACAGTGGAAAATAATTCAAGACCTCTTGCTATCACCTATGCCTGTCTTTACCATATTATCTCCCAGAACTTACGCTGAAGAAGCTCTGGTTCTAATTTTAACTCTGAGTTCTGATGACAAACAAGTTAGCGCGAAAACTGTACTCTTTGTATCAGCTTTCTGGTTACCCCTCATGTTTGCAGGTGAGTGATAGTGACAATCCCTGTGTTTCTATAACCAACAAAAATATTTTCTTATGCGGTATTTATCACATTTTAAAATCTTGCAACTTTCTACAAAATGAGCTGCCGTCAAGAAGAGAGAGAGAAAGCTTGAATGTAAACACTGATTTGCTCATGGAAAATATAAAAGCATTTGAGGCCATTTGGGAGAAGAGTTATCCCCAAAAATGATCCCATACTAGAAAGACCCATCTGTTAAGTTCAGCCTTGGTTCCATGCTGGAAACATTGCATATGAAACAGATGCATGTTTTTAACACATTATCTATCATAGTTTCCATAGTACGTAGGATTCCAGGGGGAACTGAGAGCCAAACATCAAAGGGTAAGTTGCTTAAGAGTTTATTGCCCTGATAAATCATATTTGAATATGAGATGGCTACCAAAGCACCTTTAGCTGTTTCAGTGATAGTAGTTTCTCCTTGTCGTGAAAGTTCTGGTGTTTTACTTTGGTGATTCACTGTACCTGAAAGGCTCAGCTTGCAAGTGGCCTGTTGAGTTGGGAAGCAACCTCTACATAGCTGACGTGACAGCTTTTACCCCATGGTTGAAGGAATAAAATGCTGTGCTTTGAGGAAGGGTGGCGTATCTGCAAGCATGTCATTTTCCCTTTAGCCCCACCACAAGCTGACTTCTTTCTGTTATTATCAGAATACCTGTGGGGTTTGCACATGAATAGGGACAGTTGAAAGGAGTGCACTCTTGAGAAAGGTTTGTGGACAAGGTACCTCCTTGGAAAAGCAGCATCATTGGCATTTATTGCATTCCTTGCACTCAGGGAGGGGGTGGCCACAATGGCCAGTGGTATTTGGTGGAAGGCATCCTGTCTGCAATCTAACATGTAACCTTGAGGTCTTGTTTTAAACTTGTTGGACACCAAGACCAAGCTTATGCTAGATGGGGGAGTGCTTTTTCCTCTCAGATGAGTACAAGACTTTGTAAGTGATTTTATCTGTGGGCAATGGTAGCTGTGGGAGACTTACTGTCCTGAGAAGAAGTCGTAGTACTGTATCCTCAAGTCAGGGGAGGCAGGTGGGAACATAAAATACCTGTAATCCACAAGCCTGTGGTTTTTCAGGCCTCCATTTCTGGTGCTGATCAGTGCAACATATTACTTGTTTTGTCTGAACTGCCTAAAAGTCTTTTTGGTTACTCACAACTTCTAAGGGCAACTATACAGTGAAACATGAATGTAGTGAAACAAGATGATGTGCTATTTAGAATAGATAATAAATATTAGGCATCTAAGAAGAAAACATTCAATGATGCAGGTCAAAAGGGCATAATAAGACAATGTACTGTATATATCCCGCAGATAACATCTGGTAGTACCAGCTTTATTTAGAGAAGTGCAAAGAGGAAAATCTTGCTTTGAAAGAACTACAAAATCTGTCTATTTAAATTACGAGAAGAACTGGCCTCTGAGTAGGAAATGAACATTTTCTGGAAAGAGAGAGTTTATAAGATAAAAGCTTCACAAAAGGGTCATTTCATACTGAAGAGTCACAGATCTCCGGGGTATTTTTCTGTGTTTTGATATCTGCTTCACAAAACGGCAAGATGTAGGGATTGATATAAAAACAAGACTTTGTATGTATAGAGTCCTTCCTTTCTTGAGAATAATCACTGGTGGATAATTTCTAAAAAGTGTTACAAGCTGCTGAAAATGGTACATCAGTTCAACAGAAAAGCCTGAGAAAAGAAAGGTGATTCTTTAAAAAAATCAATGGCAAACTCATCCCTTATAGTGCTTGAATCCTTTAAAAGTGCAATATCGAAACAAAGAATCCTGCTGCTGAGGGGCAGACAATAAGTGCTTTTACTGTCATCATCCTGTGGGGCAATGCTTTGTAAATCCATAAATCCCCAGCCTCTGATATTTTTAATATAATTTTTCTTAGCGTTTAATATGACTTTATGTTTGTTTTCTGTCCCACAAACACTTGGTTCCTATGGCAGCTGTTGGGGGGAATCCATTAGAGTGTATTTGATGCAATGTGCTTTTAGTAGAGCTGGCTTTCAAATATTTTCTTGTGCTGGAATCCCTTTGGGTGGAGTACTGAACATGCTTTTTGGAGAGGTCACACTTTGAGCACTACAGAAGAGTAATCCCATGTGACCATTGCCATGGGACATTTTTCCTGCCACACTCAGTGAATCTGAGGGCTGACTCATGTTGCTGTTCCCTGGGGGTGTCCTGACTGTGAGCTGGTTTGGGTGCTGGGTGCAGGCAATGGGAGCTTTTTCTCCTGGCTGGAGATGGAGTGGTGATATAAAGGCAAGGTCACAGAAACACTGCTTATGCTTTTGCTCTAGATTCTGCTTCTTCATGGCAATTTTATCTCATTTAGAAAATGAGGAATATGTTATCCAGAAAGGTTAGAGCAGTCAGCTGTCAACCTGAAATTAGTATTTATGCTTTGGGCTCTTACAGAGATATTCAGAAGTTACTCTTTTTGACATTCTGAAGCTAAAAGAACTGATATTAATACTAATTTCTCTTTTGCTTTAGACTTTTTGGTGGTGGGGCACTGTCGCATTTTCTGGACTGCCTTTGATCAGGGCAAGAGACAGAAAGCTGTTTGCATGGATCTTGAAGGAAAAATGACAGTGTATTTTCTGGAAGGTAGGGTAGAAAAGCTAGTAAGTGGCACAGCAAAAAGGACATTGAACCTTGTACAGCTGGATGGAGATGAGCCCAGGGAGACTCTTCGCTTTCTGAGTCCCTGTGCCAGAAAGTCCCTCTGGCTGGTGCTATTCTGTCGGCATTTCCGGACTGCTGGCACTTGTCATCACAGCAAAGCTGGGGGTAGGAACAAGTGATGCTTAAACCATTTAACACTGACGTGGTATTCCTAGATGTAAAAGATTCTCGCCAAATAACCAATGAGCCTGTTAATACTGTTTTATGTGTGGTTTGGTGAATAGTGATAACATTACAGAGGAACTGGAAATGGTATTTTAAACGGAGGCAAAATGCCTGTGGAGCAGCCTACTCAGCCTAGTCAAACAAAGAACATTTTGAGGTGGTTAGAAGCAAGCAGTGAGTTTTCCCACAAAGGGCAGAAAAAAAGGAGAACAGAAGCATCAATAAATAAATGTTTAAAAGACTGAAACACAGACCCATAGTAAAAAAAACACGAGTCCTGCTTAGTTACTATAAAATAAATGTGCCAACAGTAAAAAATGTTTAGCTATTTATAAAATAAGGGATTGCAGTTGCTCTGCAGAGGTGGCAGAGCAGAGAACCAAAATAATTGAATGAAAAATATGCTTCAGCTTTCTTTGATGTTCATTGATGGAAAAAAGACTAATGGAAATGAGGCCTGGAAGTGGAAAATAGCACAATAAAGTGGAGGACAACTGAACAGAGTGATTCAGAGGGTGTTTCATTATTGCCAGGTTTTTAGAGTAAAAGGATTTTTAATCCTTTAATCTAAAAGGTTTTTTAATGAGTATCAAGTTAGTCAAGTTGGTGACTGTCCCTAAAGGAACACAGGGCAGGAAATACAGAACTTAGATCTGAGAACAGGTAAAAAAATTGTGATCTAGGCAGTATGGATTCATTAATTGAGTTTCTGTATGACCTGAGGGCTTTGAATGTGTATTGAAACAAAGACTAATTAAAAACATGGAAAATAACCTAACACTTTTCTTTGAAAAAATCTCATTTGTAAGAATGGGAAATGTAGTAGATCTGATCTTTATTTCAATATTGCCCTGAAAAATCCTAGAAAGTGTGGGAGGTTGCTGTGCTGTATCTCTATAACCACAGTAAAGTGCCTGCCTGTCTGTGCAGGCATTAATGGGAATTATATACTGAGCAAGAGGTCAATCCTATATACTGAGCCAGACATCTGTCATGGTCCAAAACGAATTAACATTTTTTATTAATGACTTGGAAAGTGGACTAGAAACTGTTTATTCGCTGTGCGGCCAATGCCAAACAGAGAGGAGTTGCTCTACAAATACTGAAGGACGGGATTCATATTAATTTGTTTTGGTCAGCTAGATCTGAAATAAGATACGTGTCAAGTGTGAAATACTGTGTTTATTCATTGGCAGTCAAGGGCACATCCCCCTGATAGGGGATGAATTGTTTGTTAGGCAACAGGTCTGCAGAGGAAGATGTAATGGTTGTTGTTGCCTTGCATTTAATCTGCAGTTCAGAATGGCATGTTCTGTAAGGGAAGCAAGCCTATACCACCATCTATAAACAAAGAATCACAGAATATTCATGGTTGGAAAGGACCTCCTAGATCACCGAGTCCAACATACCCATAAAAAAAAAAAAATA
>JAAGNO010029871.1:16513-30800 GCA_033439905.1 Ceryle rudis
CTAGGCTGCCCTGCAATTGCCGTGAGAGCTCACTCAAGATGATCCTCTCCATGATCTTCCCTGGTACTGAAGTCAGGGTGACAGGCCTGTAGTTCCCCGGATCCTCCTTCCAGCCTTTCCTGTAGAAAGGTGTCACATTAGCCACCCTCCAGTCATCTCGTACCTCCCCTGTTGACCAAGATTGTTGAAAAATGATGGAGAGTGGCTTGGTGAGCTCTTCTGCCAGTTCCCTAAGTACCCTTGGGTGAATGCCATCCGGCCCCATAGACTTACGAGTGTCTAGGTGCAGAAGCAGGTCATTAACTACTTCTTCCTGGATTATGAGGGGGTTGTAATGTTCTCCATCCTTATCTTCAACCTCAGGAGGCTGAACACCCTGGGAGCAGTTGGTCTGTGCATTAAAGACAGAGGCAAAGACAATGTTAAGTGTCTCAGCCTTTTCTTCATCTTTGGTTGCAATGTTCTCCCTCACATCCAGTAAGGGATGGTGATTCTCCCTGGTTCTCCTTTTCTTGTTGATGTACTTGTAGAAACTTCTTTTGTTGTCCTTTATGTCAGTGGCCAAGTTGAGTTCCAGCTGGGCTTTCACCTTCCTAGTTTTCTCTCTGCATAACCTGACAAGATCTCTGTACTCCTCCCAAGTTGCCTGGCCCTTCTTCCAAAGGTGATAACCCCTCCTTTTCTTCCCATCAAAAGCTCCCTATTCAACCAGGCTGGCCATTTTCCCTGACCTTTAATCTTACAGCACATGGGGATAGCCCTCTCCTGGGCCTTTAAGATTTCCTTCTTGAAGAGTGTGCAGCCTTCCTGGACCCCTTTGCCCTTCAGGACTGTCTCCCAAGGGACTCTCTCAACTAGCGTTCTGAACAGTCCAGAGTCTGCCCTCTGGAAATCCAAGGTGGAGGTTCTACTCACCGCCCTCTTTACATCACTAAGAATCGAGAACTTAACCAATTCATGATCACTAAGCCCAAGATGGCCTCCGACCACCACATCTCCCACTAGTCCTTCTCTATTTGTGAACAGGAGGTCGAGCGAGGCACCTTCCCTGGTAGGCTCATCTACCAGTTGTGTCAGGAAGTTATCTTCCATACACTCAAGAAACCTCCTAGGCTGTCTGCTCTCTGCTGTGTTGTATTTTCAGCAGATGTTTGGTAGATTGAAGTCCCCAACCAGAACATAAACTGGACCGCTGCATACAAGACTTGCAAAATCATCTGCCTATTCTACATAGCCCTTCTCAGTCTTTAGCAAAGTCGTATGTCCATTTTTGGGCATCCCTCATCAAGAACAATGTGGGCCATCTTGAGGTAATTCTGATCTACCAGAAGTTTACAGAGTGTTATATATAAAAAATTCTGAAACAACTGGGATTCTTTAAGGTACAGAAAAGATGTGGGAGAGACACTCCAAATTTCTTTTCTTAAATCTAACCACAGGGAAAGAGGTGATATAATTCTGTGACCATGGCAAATAAGACCCCCAAAAATAGAGTGAAAGGGAGACACGTAAACATCAATATTTCTTCAGTGATAAGGCTAGTGAAGCACTGAAATAGATTTCCTGACCTGTACTTACCTTCCAGGGAGAGTGCTTTCACAGCTTTGTTAGGTAGCCATGTCCTGGAATAGCTCAGCTGTAGCTGATCCTGACTGTCAGAATTTTCCATCCATGCCTTCAGTGACTTTAGCTTGTCTACAACTGAGCACAAGGGTTTACACACTGATAAGAAACAAGTAAGGAAGGTGACAATGTGTAGTTCCAGAAGGAGCAAGGGTATGTAGATGGACAATGGCTATGGAGTTTGTTGTGATTAATTCTACTGCAAATTGGGATACATCTCCTGTAGTTTTTAAATCACCCAAAAATGTATGACAGAATTTGCCATAAACTGGCAAGAGAAAGAATCGAAGTCCTCCGATGAAGTCCTCTGTTGACAGTCTACTTTACAGAGAAAATATAATGATTAGTAGCAGTACAAATTCTCTGGTGTGTACATAGTCCATGTATCCAGAGACCTGAAAGATCTGTAGGATTATTTGCAAATCCCTCATGTGAGGAAAAAGGCAACTCAAAACTACTGGCCTGAGCACATCTTAAGCCCAGCCTTACTCAGAGATGACAAGAAGTCTGTTGCTTGGACAAAGCAGCACAGCTGCAACTGCACATGAGTTAGTCAGTCTAGCTTTTGGAGCAAGTAATTTCTTCTGCTTGCTAATTTGTCCATGATGTGGCACATGGAGCTGAAAATTGCTCATTCTGTATACTCATTAAAATAATGAGCAACATATCTTTGCAAGCATGGTGCGTAGCATCATTTACATCAGTGTGACCAGAAATGCAGTTCTAGCACCCACGGTGATCATTTGGATCACTAGACAAAGCTGGGTTAGGATAGGACTGGATGAACAGTTAAATTAGCAGAACTGAGATCGGTACTTTAGGTAGGAGGGTGTGTGAACTATTGGAAATAGTAGTGGATAAACTGGGTTTGACAATAACGGAGTAATTCTTGCATTCTTATGGTCACTTTTGAATACCAATTATGTAATAAAAATAACTTTGTCCTTGGTGGCACAATAGAAATCTGTAACTTGCTGTTATTGAAAGGAGTAATGATTATTGAAAAAAAATTAATTCCTCCTATTCCAGTCTTCTGTTAGAGGACAAGGACCACAATTTACAGAAGCTAGTCCACAGATTAATAGAAACAAAAATGATGAAGTCTGCGGAAGCAATAAAATTAGGTTAAACGTGGCTTCTGAAAGGAGACAAAAGGAGAAGGAAGAATTCCACCCGTGTTTCCGTGGGGAGGTTTTAAATACAAATCTCTCAGAGGAAGACAAATTTGTCTCTTTAATCAAGTTCTTACCCGAAATATACGTGCCTGTAGAGAGAATACCAGAGCAAAGGAAGTAGTGGGTAGAGAGCCTTGTACCGCAAACTCCTTCTACAGAGAGGATTTTCTTTTTCTAAATGTTTACATTAATTCAGCAGTGTAGAAACCCACTGTGCATTGTGTCTTGAGCTTCCCTTTGCACATGCATGGGGATAAGCGTGGGCAGCCCTGCATGTCATGTATGAAGATTGGGGGCTGGACAGGAATGTGGGGTTGACCATCACTGTGTGGGAGCCGTCTTGGGCACATGCAGGCCTCTCATTCTGGACTATAAATTCGTTCAAATGGATTTTGCTGTAATAAAAGCTTAAGAAGCAAGGTGCTGTGCAACATAAGAGGACCCAGCCACAGGAAGGATGGATGGAGGTTTTTATTTTCATTACCTGAAGAGGGCACTGCTGAAGACATGAGACAGTTTATACCCCATGGTTTATTTTATTTGGGGGGAGAGGGATAGAAATAGGAAATTTGGGGTTTTGTTTGTTTGTTTTATTTTCCTTGAAGATTCAGTCAGGGCAGGTTCTTCTGTGCCTTGATGATGTTCAAGCCTACGGTAAGAACTCTGAGACAAAAGGTGATAGTAACATGAGAACAGAACTTTTCAATAAGGTAGTTGTGATATGTGAAAAGTGCAGGGTTCACTATTCTGTCATAAGTGTGTGTGAGTCCTTCAAAGATGAACGCCTGATGTGCGTTAGGCCTGGTATATGCACATAAAGACACACTACATTGACAACAGCATTTCTGGAGTAAAGGTGTGGAGAAAGTGTGTTGAGAAGGAAGGGATAACCAAACAAGAACTCGGAGATCATGGTCTAAGACTTTTGATCAAACCAGATTGAAATGAAACTGTCAACAACATCAGAAAATCTTGTTAGTTTGTTATCCTGCCCTCTAATCTAGCCCTCTACCTGTTAATATTTATTGATGTGGATTCTTGCATAACATCTGGATTAATCTTTTTATTTTTGACCTCCTACTTTTCAACATCATAAAAGAGGGGGGAAAAAAAGATTGTTGAGAGTTGTTCCCGTTCCTCACATATTTCCTAGTAGTGCTGAGTTGTTGTCTAAACCATGACCCAAAGTATTTCGCAACCCAGCATCTGTGTGTGTGCACCACTTACATCCTTCCAGCCAACTGAGATGTTGCTTGGGTCTGTAGCTTCTTCATTCCCTGTGCTTTGGTGTTACTGGAAGGAAACAGTCAGGTCATGGTACATGGATGGGAAAGAAAGGCCAATCTGATGGTGGGATTCTTGGGATGCTTTTGCAGAGGCCAGGTGTCTCGTTCATGTGGAAGAGACAGCATAATATTCACTCTCCTGCTTTTATCCTGACACTTTCAACACACTTCATCAAGATAGAAAGCACATGCCTCACTTCATTGGGACTGATTAGGTACTTGAACACCCTGGTTTTAGCTTGAGCTGAAATGCTTTTTGAAGCTTCTATGTCTAATTTTATTCTATATTTCTTTCTGTTTCATAGATAATGACCATGTGTTTTTACTATATTCATCTTTTCTTTTGAATTTTTTCTTTGCAGGGCAATATGATTCAACATTGCCAAAAACAATAATATGAATTAAATCAGGCTGAAAGTTCTAGTTATTTTACAGCAATCTTCGTTCTGAAACTATCAGACAAGACTATTGTCTGGCTAAGAAGGGGCACTTTTGCACATCAGCAGACTACTTTAGATGGCTGTCTCGGGAAACTGGTTTAATTCTATAGATTCAGATCAATAAGGTGTGCGAGACGTTTACTTCATTGTAACAACTTCCTATAGTCATCAAACACGACATCTCTAGGCAGTAATGCCACCCAGTGGAGAAAATGAATATGGTCAGCTTCTGACAGGGACCCCCCCCTAAAAAAAAAAAAAGAATTTCTTACTAGTAACTATCTCAAACCACTCATTTGGAGAAGAATTTAGGATTTTTTTTTTCCTTGTCTATATTCAGTAATTGTCTTGCTATTTTCTTATTTCTAACTTTTTACAAAGATATCTGAAATTTTAATGTTTGTTGTTTTGGTTTGGTTGTGGCTTTTTTATTTTCACTAGTCATTTTATTTTCTTTTATTAAATATCTGTAATTTAAAATGACACAAAAATTGTGCAGAAAATTGAGTTCATGTAATGTGTGAGATTGCATTATTTCAAAACCTTGCTTTTCCTTTGAAAACATTAAAGCTATTTCAATCTGTTAGAAAGAAAATTGTTGAAAAAATATGTAGAGCAATCAAAATGCTTCGTTGTGTGTTGAAATCTGGTTTTTATATGCTTAATTATTTCTTATACAGAAAAGAGAAAATGAAACATGCTGAAAAGTTGTAACTCAATTTTACTATTAATATATTTTTCCAAGGATAAAAAGCTAATTCCTATATCCTTAAACATGTATTCCGTTGGAAAAATAGAAAAATATGTGAAGATTTTTTTTTTTCTTGTGATTCATAAATACCAGGTTTTGAGATCTTGAGATCTTATCGGGTTGAATTTGTTCTAAAATGAGTGATAGAATATAATTTGAAACTTGCAGTTAGATATGTTCCTTCAGGCATCGCCTCATAATATGCTGTCAATCCTGTGGTTCTTGGGAAACTCAGGGTTAACTGCATTATCAAAGGAAGATGTTTGGCAAGCTGCAGCTCACAGAGGTGTAAGGCATTCTGTGGGTTGCCTGCAAACTTACTCTTACTAAGTAATAGTGTCATGTGATATTGCAAAGGCTGCTGAGGCTCCTGTGGTGGCAGAGGGTTTGCTGCATGCTAGTCACTGAAGACAGTGAAGGCACCAGACAAGAGCATAGGTGTTTTGAAAGTAGCAATTTGGTTTAATAACTTTGGTTCATCCTTCACTGTTACCTCCATCTGAAGGGGTGGGATTTTGGTTTAATGGTGCTTGTCTGGTTTACTACCAAAGTTACTCAAGCTGTGAGCCCTGGTTGAACACAAGTAGGGCAACCCAGCCTGACATTGTTATTGTCCCATCATTGTCCCATTGTTATTGTTGATCCTGAAGTGCTGCCTGTGTCTGCTGTCTGGTTTCATGGTGAGAGTTCGTTTAGAGCTGCTGTGAAACAAGTTAATTTTTCAAGTAACTGACTGCTTGGCAGGTGAAAAGAGATCAGATTACTTTCACTTCAAGTTTCTTGGCCATCTTACTGTTTCTGTTGTGTTGTGAGGGAGACAGCATCCATCATGGCTTACAGCCGTAGTGTTAGTCATATGCTGGCCTGCATCAATGCTGCACAGATTTTGGAAAACTGAATCTTCCCAGGGAAACTGAAGCCTTTGCCAGCTCAGCCAACTGATGCTGAGGAGCCACTCAACTTGATGGCTGTGTATACTAAGCTTGTTTGGAGCTGTAGTTGCAGGCTCACGAAATACCACCTCATAGCACATTGAGTGTTTGTTTTGCCAGTGCCTCTGCAACAGTTTGGAATTTTTCATCACTGTTTTCTCATGTCCCAGTTTTGATGTATTCAAGCCCACTGCATATCTGTGGTCCCACCTAACAGGGTAGCTTGGGGTAGCTCCTGCCAACAGAAGCCAGGCATAGGCATGGCCAGGAGAATCATAGAACACCAGGTTGTAAGGCACCTCAAGGATCATCCCTTTCTTGGCAAAATCACAGTCTAGACAAGATGTCCCAGCACCCTGTCCAGCTGAATCTTAAGAAGAGTCTGATGCTGGGGAATCCACCACTTCCCTGGGGAGATTGTTCCAGTGGCTGATTGTTCTTGAGAAAAATTTTCCTCTAGTGTTCAACTGGAATCTCCCCAGGAATAACTTGTAGCCATTACCTCTCGTCTTTTCCATGTGACTCTGTAAAAATGGGAGTCTCGTAGCTACTCTTTAAATACTGGAACATGGTGATAAGATCTCCCCTAAGCCAGAGGCATGGACTTCATTGGGGCATCTCTTGCCTTGTAGCTGCTGTTTCAGCTAGCAGATTGGTTCCTGACCAAACCTGAGTGCTGATTATTTTTTTAGGTCCTCTACTCAAAGTTTTTTAGCTTTTTTTTGAGGTCCTTTGTCTCTGTCGCTTATTTTTTTTTATTGTCTATTGCCTCAGAGCCATACTATAGCCACCAGATTTACTTTTAAAGCTGCTTCCCTAAAGTCAGCAGGTGTATGTAAAGGCTTTTTTAAACAAAAAAGCTACAATTTGTTATATAGTTGTTTGTTTGTTTGTTTGTTTGTTTAATTATTCTTTTTACATATTAGAATGGGCAGAGGAATTATTGTGAGTTAGAAAAACACATTGCTTTCCTCTGAACATTGTCACTGACTGGTTTTTGTGGTAGAATAATGACTAATTTTTCAAAAGTGATTCATTAAAAAGAACACTGCAGGGTGATTTTCCATATTTCCTGCAGGCTTGTACATGACATTTTGCTGTGACTCTGAATGAAACAGCAAGACATGATTAGAGCATGTACTGGTAGAGATATATTAATGTCAACTGACCAAAAAGCCGAGGTTTGTGCGTCAAGAAGCGTGTCTTTTACAGCATGTTTGCTGCTAATGTAGGAATTGTCAGTTTGAGAATGTTTTGTTTCATCAGTACTGAAGCTGGAGTTTTCAAGAAAGCTGATGATACAGATATTAATGTTACTGGCCCCAGATTAGAGAAATGTGTGTATGCGACTATGTAAAAAAAAAAAGGAAATGTCATTCTTGTTTGTTTATGTACAAGCATACACAAGTTTACGTCTTTAACTGTAGTAGTTACTCTGGGTACTGCACAGGACATCTGTGATGCAATGAGTGTTCAGTGATTCACTGATACAGAACACGAGGACGCATGTGATGACTCACTTTTTCCTTCCCGCTTTCTTTTCCCATTAATCTGAAGAAAAGTTTAACAACTTTTTACCAGAATTTAAGGAAAGATGGGTACATGCTCTAATAATTTGAGAGTGAGATGTATTTGATTGCAAATTAAGTTTTCCTTAAGATTCCCTTAAGGGCAAATAAGATTCCCTTATTTGCTTACATAAAGAAAAAATGAACTAGACAAAACACTTGAGGATTGTACAGGGATTAAGCTTGGCAGCAGTGCCTTTTTCTGATACCCAACTACAGCAATGCTTGCTAGTTTTTGTTAAATAAAAAGAATATGAAGAAAAGTGTGCTCTTCCAGACTTGATTTTTCTTCTCCCATTTATGGATAGAAATATTTCTGTTTGAACACCTCAGAAATTTTCCTATCCTAAAGAGATAAAATAGTCTTTCGGAAGAAAAAAGTGAAAAACATTGGAAGCCACCTCTGGAGAGGAAAAAGCTGGGCATCTGCTGTGCTGGTTAATGGTTTCTGTTTCAGTAACCATTTTTGATGGGCTAGTCCCTCTACAAGCATTTAGATTTGCCTGTCATCATTTTCCCATGCCTCTCATTTGATGCATCCACTTGGCTAAAAATTATTTGTGCTTAGCTTTGCTGTTTGATGGCGATTTTGATTCAGCTTCTCGGGAAGGAAGAGATGTATTTCACAGACCACACGAGGGAGTGTTGTTCTGTGTGTCTGGCTGCAAGCAGCTCTCTTGCTGACATGGGACACTTCAGCTCCTTGTTTTCACTCTGTCAAAGGAAAACATTTTCTTCAGCAGTTCTCAACTTCTTCCAGGCTGAAGCAGTTTCTCGACAATTCAAACCTTTTTTTTTCTCTTTTTTTTTTTCTCTTTTTTTTTTTTCAGTGAATAGTATTTGGAATTTATTGCTTAGTAACCCAGAGAAAGACTTTGGGCAATTCGTCCAATATCTACTTTTTCCTTGAAGAACTGTAACCTATATTTTTTGAGAAAGTGCTACCACACATTGAAAAAGAAATGTGAAGAGCCCTGCAGAGAGCATGGCAGTCACTTGCCAATCAATCCAGAGAGGAACATAATTTGTGAGTTATGCTACAGGAGACCCCTGAGTGGACAGTCCTTTTAAAAGCACTATTTTTTGAGTCTCTCCAGTAGTGTGATCTTTACCCTCAGTGTAATTCAGCAGGTGTATTTCAGCTATTTTCCCCAGCTACAGATGACCTAGCACTTTGTTGACTAGAAGAAAGTACCTCTCTAGTTATGTGTGGCTTTTAGCCCTCTACTGCCAGCTTTTCCCAAGAGGCCTCTATGACAGAGATGGAAATATTTTGTCTTTTATTTCCTACAGTATCTTTTCCACGCATTCCTCTTTCATGAAACTTCAGAGGTCATGATTCAAAGGCTTCAAGCATGGCTGCAAGAAGTTAAAAATCCTTATATACTCAAGGCACTATCATATGCAGTGGTCATATAGAAATCCGTCATTTTGTCAATGCACTTTAGTTTGTGGGAGTTAAGGTAAAGAAAGTATTCTGTCTGACAAGAGTAGTAGTAAATAATTGAGTAACTCTTGCAGCACCCTCTAAATAGCTCCAAATAGTTCCAGGAAACATTTGTTTCATCCCAGCTGAGAGATACAAAATTGGACTTCTGGAGAATTAGCTTCTTGGAGCAGTCTCAGTGGAGCAAATGATAACACGTGGCTTTGTACAGTGATAGGATTAAAACCTACATAGGAACACAGCTGCAGGGTTGCACCTCTTATTATAAGATCAAGCACTGCACTCCAGTGCCCTGAAAAACCGAGTCAAGATTCCACACTGGAATATCTATTTCAGTGAGCCAACGTGTAGCTTGTTTCTACCATGCTCAGTCCCAGAGGAGATAAAGTGTTCCTTGCCATGACTTGCTTCTCTTCTTCCTAAGTTTAAAAATTTCCAGGTTTTGTGGGACAAATGCTTGTGTTTTCTGAAACCAACAAATGCATTTTTAACTTTATATAATTCTGGTCAATCTGTAAATGACAATATGCAAGCTTTCTCTATTTTTTATACCTAACTTCTGCTTTTCCATATTTATCCCTTCTTTCCCTATGCAAAAGTGTATTTCCTTTCTAGCAAAGAGTTTTCTAGCCACAACTTTACACTTTCAGGTATTGCTGCATTTGTGTAGCCTTCTCAATGCCACAGCTGCTCCAAAACAGTTTTAGCATAAAAAGAATGATGAAGATTTCTGAGTGATGCATTGGACAATGCGTTGCTTTGCTGTAGGGGAATTTGGAAAATTGGGGAATGGTTTAAAAATGGAAACTGCTTTTAAATTTCACAAAAGGTGTACAAATATTTGACTGTACTATTTCCCTTCTCAGCACATTTTAGTCTTATCAATACTGTTGTTTCATACCTCCACCCTTATGGGCAAGTTAGGAATCATTATGACATCATTATTTTGGAAACACCTGGAGATATGTAGGTTGGTCTCATGCATTAGAAGCAAAACTAGAAAGAAAACTATTCTACAAATAAGCATTACCACAATCATTTTTACTGTTTTACTGATTTAGGGGAATTTGAGCTAAGACTTATCCAAATGTCATTGAGATGTTTCTTTTAAAGATGTATAATTTACCTGGTCATACTTTCTTCTAGATGGTTGGGCATGAAGTATTAGGAAAGCAACATTTTCCTTTTCAAGAAAGTGAACAAAGAATGTGAATATTTGTTGATATAGGTAATTATAACCTTTGTTTTTATCACGGAATGGCTATGGCTTCTCAGAAAAAAAATTGAAATGCTGAAATAAAAGCATAACAGAATGGCACAGAGAAGAGGATTTCTTGTTTATAGAGAGAAAAATAACTGTGAAAATTTTGGAGAAAAAAAGTTGAGCAAAAAACCGATTCTCATACATGAATGGCCAATAACAGCTGTAGTTTAAATTTGATTTACTGAGATGGTTTTTACCTAGAATTCCAGTACTTTTATACTGCAGCATCAAATGCACTTACAGCAATACCTGAGTTCGATTAATTGAATTTTTTACCGTAGCATTGAGTTAAAAGAGAGGAAGGGACTTCAATAAATGAAAGAATAAGACCGTGTTCTGTCAGTGACTTGCAACACAAGCCCTAGCATGCCTTTGCTTATAAATAATATCCACATTGTAGCATTATGATGAGACTTAATTTTGGAAATACCGTATCATCTTTGGAAAAAATTTAATTTGCATGTGTATATATAGGTTATTTGAAAAAGAGTTACTCCATTTTACAAAGCATGGCTGAGACTTCATGTACAATTTTGGTCATCCATATTCAGGTACAATAACCTAGGACTGGATTGGATCCAAGTAAGCGCTGCTAAAATCAGGGAGGAGGAAGATCAAAAGATTTTAGATTGCTTAGCCTCACAAAAGAAGGACATTGAGAAGGTGGCAGGATTATCCTTTCTTAGAAGAGACCAAATACTACAGTTGAAATGGAATAGCACAGCTATTTAAGCTGAAGGTTTAAAGGGCTGTAATGTGGTGCTGAATATCATTAGGACAGAAATTAGAAGATGGTTTCCAACCATCAAAGCAACGAGGCTGTGAGACTCTTCAGAATGAAAGTGATGAGAGTAAAGTGAACAGGTTTACGAAGACACTTGCCTGCTCAAAAACCTGTGATTGTGACTTCACCATAGTTGCCAACATCCAGGACCCTCGACTCAGAGGTTCCTTCTAGATCCTGAACAGCAAATTATGTAGCTATAGTCCAAGCCTATTTTACTTCCAGTCCCTTGTTTTACTTGATCTTTTATTTTTCTTTTTTTTTTTTAAGACAGCAACATGAACAGATATGCAGAAAAGCCACCAGCCACAAATAGCATGCACTCCCATTATATGCTTTAAGCAGGGTGTAAGGATTGCCAGATCTGTGGCTTCAACTTAAGATGCTGAAGCATCACGATAGCATGCTCTGTAGCATCACCTCGAGGATCAAGACCCTGCTTCTGACTGTCTTGACCATAAATGGCAACTATATAGGGATCCAGGGCAGTCAAGTGTGCGGTGGAGTAAGGGACAGAGTTTGGGAGACCCCAGATAGGTGGTTGTCGAAGCTCTGAACTCTGTCTTAGAATAGTGCTCTTTCCAAATGATTGCATCTTGAGCATGCTTTGAGTGGCCTGAAGAAGGAAGGGTTTATCTAAAGAAGGCAGGCTGCCATCAGTTAGGAGAAAAAAGATTTGTAGGGCTAGCTGGCACTGGTAAAAAACGGTAGAAAATCAACATATAATGGTTCTGCTGGGTTTTCGCTTTCCTTTTTTTTTATTCTCATTTAAGCACCAATAAAATGTTCCTTTAGTTGTGCTTAAGATTTTTTTTTATTACAGCTTCCTCTTCTTGATTCTTGACTTTGGACTTTGATTCTTGAAAAATACTGATGTAGGAAATTAATGGCTTTGGTAGAAAGGTAGTGCATTATTGTGACTGAGTGTGAACTACTGGTTTTGGATGATTAGCTAACACTGAACGAAGAAACAAAAGAGTCAAGTGAACAACAGAGCAAATGTAGCTGTAGAGAGCGTCAGAGATTGCAAGGAGGCTCTCATAAGCTAGTCTCCATGGTACACTGCGTACATTTCCATGTCCTTGTTTATACAAAGAAGCATTGAGTAGGCAGCTTAGCTGTTCTCCTTCTTCTCTCTAGGCAGTCTTATATTATAGGATTTTAGTAATGCAATTACCATTGTAGCTGTTTAGCACACCTACAGATTACCTTGCATTCCCCCACCTCTTCCTTAACACAGGAGGCATACAGCAGAGTGATGCTGGAGAAGAGGGACAACTGTTCAGAGATTGCCTCTCCTTCCTTCTCCTCACAGCAAGAATAAACCTGACTCCATTTTGAGGGTGAGGAGCTGCTCAAAGGGCAGGAAGGGGAGTCAGGGAATGACAAGAGTCTTTGCAAGATAGGTACGATTGTGCAGAACAGACTGTTTGGGAGAGGGATTAGGAGAGAGGGAAGCAGTGGGAATGGAAAGTCCTTAGCCTCGCTCCCACTGACTCCCCTTGATTGTGCTTTCCAGTATGGGCATCAGAGGTGGGAAGATGGACAGAAGAGGCAAGTGGTTCATCTGGACTTACCTGTCCTCCTTCTGCATGGCCTTATGGTATTACTGCCTCTTTTAGGGGAGCAGCTGTGACAGACCACAGTACTGACTGGAACATCATGTTTCACTACCTGGAGCCACAGGTCAGCCTGAGAACATGCCAGGTCTTTCCAGCAGGTCTAGGGTGCCTCATTCTTTCATGCACCATTATGTCCTGACCCAGCAGGAAGCAGCATGTGCTAGTTAAAAACAAACTTGAGTACAACTTTTGAAATACATTACTATTTGGCAAAGGGGAGGGATGTGTTAAAGGGCTGTCAAACCTACAAATTAACAGCATGTCACATATACTTGGCAGCAGTTTTGTAACTGGGGTCTCATGGACCAAAGTCAGATAAGACCCTTCTTCCCTAGCAGTGAGGGAATATGCACAAAAAGACTGTGCCAGGAGCAAACAGAAACACCTAATCTAAAGGCCTTGAAATGTTTGCGAGAAGGGTCATGTGAATCTGTGAGTTGGTGGCAAATATCCTGCCCCATGGGACTTGCACTCGCTGAGACATGTTTATGTAGATGGAAGCTATTTGTCCAGATGGCACTCAAATAGCTTTGCTCTATGTTTCCTTGTAGCAGTAAAAGAGCTGCACATGGATCACATTCAGGAAGTTGGCTCTCTTTATTTTTCAAAAGCCTAAATATTTACAGTTTTCTTTCTGGGTGAAAGAAAACCAGGTGAAACTGCATGAAAGTCCATCTATCAAGAAGAATTAAATGAGTTGACTCATCCTGTTGACAGAGAGGCTAGCTCTTTGGTCACAAACTAAGGCTGAGGGAGCTCTGTGCTCCAGACCTCTGCCAAGGCAGCTGGGTCACATCTGGGGTGTGAAGCTGCATGAACCTTGATACCTGTGGCTTTTCCTGGCAGGAAAACCTTGTGTGCAGGTAGTCCCTCTGGCAAAGCTACCCGCTACCCGCTGGGTGTTTCTTTTGCTGGCTGGAGGCTTCCTACACAGCACAATGCGATGCTGCTGGAACGAAGGTGTCCCAGACAGAGGCAGGTTTAACAGATCAGCTTTCCTGTGTAAGTAAAACGCTTGGGAGCCTCAGGGTAGGGAAGTCTAGAAATCTGACTTGGCAGATTCCCCAAATACTCACGCGTAAGTTGTAACGGGGCGCTTGCGAGTATGTAATAGCTTTCCCACTGGCTTGCCCGTATACCCCTGTCCCTCTCGATACTCCAGTGCTGCATGATAGGGCTGCAGCACTCAGAAATTCCATTTGTCAATGAAAAATTGCATTTGTTCTCAGGCATCTGGAGGCATTAAAGAATAGTCATAGGTTTGCCTATGCAGCCATTGTTTGCCCAGCCTGAAGCACCTTTAAAAAAGGCATGGATTACTCTGTGCTTTCCAGAAAGGGTGGTCTGCAACAAATCACCTCGTTTAAAATCCTTCCAGTTTTTCTAAAGAGACTA
>JAAGNO010029871.1:47205-110518 GCA_033439905.1 Ceryle rudis
GGAGATGCAGAATTCAATATTCTGTTTCCTGTCTGGGAATATCTGGAAAAAACCCCACTGACGTTATCTTAAATTCTGTTCATAAGCTACTCAAGCTGCTTACTTCAGAGCATGATCTTCCCTCTTACTTCTGGTAATTTCATTAGGTTGCTAATGAAGCTGACGTTGATTTATCACTGGCTTTCTAAATTAACAGCCTGTTGCTCTGAACTGAGAAAGGTCACACCTCTCTCAGCTATTGTTGCAGGTCCTCGGCAGAGCTACTTCAAACACTGTGCCACTGGTATGCAGTGAGTCAGAGCTCTGCAAGTGCTTTCTGCAGCTCAGAGGGCTAGGGATTTACCCAGGTTTCTGTCAATAATCTCATATTTACGAGACAAAAGACTCCCATTGCAGGAAAATCTACCAGGTGTTGGGAGTGTTGCGAACTAAGCTTGCGTGGCCACCCGGGCTCAGTAGGAGGCTGTTGGCACTGTCCCACTTGAGATGCTCTGACCTCTCATCCTGTAGGGTGGAACATCAAAGATTTGGGAACTTAAAGCAGACGCCTCGGGTGTAGCAAAGTACTGCCAATTGCCCTAACAGCAGAGAACAGCCAGTTAAAATAACACGTGGATTAGGTCGGACAGTATTTAGATCAGGCAGACAGTGTGTTTGTTCTGTGTGATTTCCAGAAAAGTCGCAAGTTCCTTTGTCTACCTGTAAGCACAATGACTCAAAGAAGGGATAACAGAGCTTTGCTTATTTAGGAGCAAATTCTATTAGGCTTAGCTTTGTTCCTGAACTGATTCTTGTAATTTACTGACATAGTAATTTTAGCCCTTTAGCTGTAACTGGAACTGTATCTCTGGGAATTTTGGTGACCCACTGTTTCCTATGCAGCCCTTACCTGGCCTCCGTTCTGTATCTATAGGCTCCTTGTTGTATAGGAAAAAAGTCTGCAAAGTCTATGTTTTTTTCCAAAGTTTTCCTAGTCTTTTGCATAGCAGATGTGCTCTGATAGTGTTCTCATCCTAAAGATGATTCCCTTGGCTTTCCGTTTCTATCATCATTTCCCCACACCTCACACAGATAATTTCAAAAGGTTTTTGCTTGGTCTGACAACTGTGTGTTCTCACCTGTACCGAACAGTATCTCTGTGTGTACACACTTGTGCATATGTGCTGACCACAGTGTTTTAAGAGAGCTTTTGGTCAAAGAATTCTTTTATGTTGAAATCAAAATATCCCCGGAGATGCATGCAATTCTGTTGCAGTTCTTGATGGAGGTGAAACCTGCTTTTTCCTCCTACCCATCCAGTGCTGTAGGTAGGCTATGAACGAGGCAGGCTGCTTGATATGCTGAGTGACAGCTATCCAGGGAGGTGGCATGACAGCCTGTTATTTTTCAGAAATGTCTGTTTAGTGGAATATGTCACATTTCCAGCCTTTCGCTCCATTTTAAAATGGGAAAAAGAGAGAAATACAGATTTTCTCAGAAGATGGATGCTTGTAATTCATGCACACCTCTGATTCATGACATTTTTATAAGAAATATAACATGAAAATTAAAATATTGTATTAGAAAATATATGTTGACTGAAGAAAATGAAACATTCTTAACAGTGTGCTCTGTTACCTACCTATGCAGCTCCATATCTATATTCACCTGAATGATACTGTTGGAACTATATACAGTAATGCACCTTAAACAATGAAATAACTTTCAAGTAAATGGGAAGTTATTTTTCCATTTTATAACTGATCTGAGACTCTAAATTAATGAACTATCTCTAAATTAGATGTTTTCAAATTGTGCATGGAATGAAAATATGAGCACATTGAGAAATTAAAACATGTATAGGATTATTTCGGGGGGGAGTGGTGTTTAAAAAAACAATAATTTTCTGTTCCAGTCAACTGACTCATCACTCTGACTGTTCAGTTCTCCATGTATTTCTGGTTACCTGCAGTCCTAGGTCAGGCCCAACTCTAACTTCCCTACTTAAGCTCAAGATTATTCTGCTTCTGGGTTTTTCTAGATGTGTACTGTTTCCTGACTGGGAGTTTTGCCAAGGTAGCTGTTGCTTATTTTTCTACAAATTTTTCAAGTGTCTTACATCCTGAACTGAACTGCCACATAACTGTGTAGTATTGGATTCAGTTAAATCCAATGTTTTGGTCTCAGTGCCATACTAGTGGGTAAATGGAGACATATAGGCTTCTGCATTTACTGATGACTTCATATAGTGGTGACTTTACTCATTATTTTTTTATTTGCCACTCCAAAACTTGCTGGGCAGGCCAACATAGACCCAGTGGTCTGATGCTTTCAGGAAATGCTGGATTTATTTGATTTGCCTGAAGCAAAGGGTATACACATATGCCAAGAAATGGCTTGCGCAATAACGTCCTTCACAGTTGGTTCTTGGTACAAGTAGACTCGTTTTGGGTAAGAGCCTGGTTTGAAGTGGGATGTTCTTGGAAATTATTAAACCTCCGGGCACACTTCACCACCTGGTAGTTACTGAAGATGTTAGATTATCAAGGTACAACCAAATGATGCATCCAGTCTGTTACAAAAGCCGTCATCAGTCAGGCTTCACATGCGCTTCCAGCTGCATAATCACCTTTACTATTGCCTCTTCCTCTGGACTGTAAAAGAATCGAGTTCTTACTCATCACCCCCTCTGACATGTTAAGTAAAGGAAACAGCAGCAAAGTGTTTTGATTAACCTCTAACTTCGAAACGTAGTTAACATCTGTCCAGAAGCTGGGTGCACAGGTCAGGCCTTAGGCAGTGTCCCTCCAGTTATAATTGGAAGCAGTTGAGTGTCTGTGCACTATATCAGTGGCTTCAGTAATTTTTTATTTTTTTTTTCCCTAAGGATTGAGTGCACAGTGGTTTTGAGGCAATTGTGACTGTGTTATTGCTATGGAAATGTCAGACTGATACACTAGCTGAAACATTTAGAAAGCAAAACCTATTTTAATTTGCTAGTGATAAAGCCATTGCTTTTCTTGAAGAGAGTTGTGTCCGCTGTGAAAGTGCAAGGCTGGTTTCTGTGACCGCCTTCTCCTCGGCACCCTTATCCTGTCCTCTCCTGCCTATATGTCCTCTGTCTCTGCACCCTCTGATCACTTCACTGGGTGCTATGCATAGCAGTTTTCTTTTGGGGGCAAGCTCCCACTGTAAGCCCACAGAGAGAATGGCAGGAATCTTATTTGGGTTTCCCATGGTGTAAGAAGTTGCTGAGGTGGCTCCTGGACTAGTTTGCAGCTGTACTTATTAGTGCATGCCTTTTTTTACTTTGAAGAACAATACATGGCAACAAAATTGTCAACCCTAAACTCACACAGTATCTTTTTTAACTATGGTTACACCGATCTTTTGAGATGTACATTCTTTCACTTTGTGCAGGGTCTTTAATTTTCTATGCATGGGAGCACTGCACATGGATGTCACTGGGATTTAGTCTGATCTCAGTTTATGCTCTGTGCACCTCTGAATCTGCTCCTCTAGTTATAGTCTCTGAGGAGGGAGAACAGCAGCATTATTAACAGGGGCTTAAAAGGTTTTGGTTTATTCTCTGTGGGCTAAGTACATATCAGAGTAGTCTTTTTGGAAAGACTGGAGAAATCTGTGTGCCCACTGACTGTTCCTAGTGGGCTAAGATAATTCTTCTTGACTTCTGAATAAGAGTTTCCAGAATTTCACTGTGATACAGCTGATAGGCTTGGTAGGTATAATTTTAGCACATTAGCCTGCATTTCTGAAGGAAACGAATATAGTACATGGATGTTGAAGTAACTAGCACAAACCTCCTGAAAAATTCAGCGTATTGAGCAAAAACTTTGTATGAAAGACCCAGTATGTATTCAGGTTTCCAAGACTGTGCCATATTAGAAATCCTCTCCTACTTTTGTTAGATTTCCACGTTTGTGAAATCAGTGTGAATTTGGAAACACTTGTGGGAGAGCTGATGGAATAAGAAAGCCACATGATCAACTGCTGCACAAAATCCACTGCTCTTGAAGGGGTTTTTCACTGTATCTTTAAGCACTGCATGCTTGAGAAGGTGGCTGCATCCAAATCACCCTTTCCTGCTGAACATCTCTGTTTTCTGTGTTGTCTTCACTGATAATGATTTCATAGTGGTTATTTCTTGCTTACTTTAATCTCTGAAGTATGCTCTTGCTGCTGTTGCATACCTGGAGCTAGTGCAGTGATCAGAATGCATGCTGAGCTCTGTCACACATGGTTAGCAGGGATCCTCTCTTGAGTTTTATGCGAAGAGACACTGGAGGATGCTCTCCTTGCAGAGTCTGTGCAATCCCAGAAGACGGAGTGGCAGTGAAATACAACTTGAGAAGAAAAAAGCCCATCCTTTCATATCCCGTGTTTAATTTGGGAGCTGGCAGTTAGTGAAAGCACCCCATTAGCTTGGAAACAACAAATGTGCTATGATAATTAGCAAGAATCAAAGAATATGGGACCCCTGAATATCATTTTAATTAAAATCATTTTTCAAAGAACAGCATTCTGAAGACATGCTATCTTGGTAGCCCTAAGAGGAATATTAGTAGCAATTTGAACTAGAAACTCTGACAGTCACCTTTGGAGAAAGAACAGCTCAAATTGGTGGGCACAGTCAGATATGCCCTTTCCAGATCCATGTGGAGCTGTAACAAAGTTGCTTCTCTGCTCCCAGAAATTACTGATTTCTCAGCTGAGTAATTGAAGATGTGAGCACTTATGTTTTGCTGTGATAAAATGAGTTTGCTTAAATCCCCCAGCTGAGGGGGTGCTGATTTCTGACTGAAGTGAGGTAGCTAACAGCTGTGGCCAGTAGCTTTTAAACAGCTCTCATTTGATTGCTTATAACTGCCTGATTATAGTTCGAGTCAATTAAAAAATATACTTCTACTTAATCAGTCATTAACTCAGAGCTGCTGCCTTCTAAATCAGCTTTTTAATATCATTAAAAAAAAGCATTCCTTTTATTCTCAAACAGTGCTGTCTGTTTCCATAAATTGCAATATTGTACGTTAAGTCAGAGCAAAAAGGGCTAAAATGTGAAAGGCCAGCAGCCAGAACCAGAATCCTAGAGCAGCTTCTCTTTTGTTTAAGCGAAAATTGGCAAGTGTATGAAAGAAAATATTTGCCTTTGTTGTTTGTGATTCCAAAGGCCCCCTTGTCTACTCCTCTGTACTTTTTCTTCATTTTTGCTGTCAGTCAACAAGGCTGTGGCATTATGAGCTTTTGCTGGCTGACTAGTTGCTGGCGTTTTGTTTCCCCTTTCAAGGGGCCTCTGACTTAAGAGCCTCCAACTTTGAAGCGTCAGTACTAGGAGGAAGCCTAAACTTAAACAACATCAGTTTTGTCATGTCTTTGTCCAAAGGCGTCCTGACAGCTCAGAGGCTTCTCTGCTTATTTGCTATGTATTGACCTGCCCTAAAACCTAGATGTTTGGTTTATGTCACCATTGGTAAAATAAATCCACACGTTTATCCAATATGATCTTGTTATGCTTTAATAATAATAATTTCTGCTTTCCCTGTGTCCTGAAGACTGTTGATACTGTGGAAAGTCACTGATATGACGTGGTGAGGTAAGAAGAATTACACTGTGAGAAAACCCCACAAACATAAAAACTGACATTTATGTACAAGCACACACAAACTTCATATCCATTGCCTTTTCTTAGCTGAAGGCTTGCGTTGTACAGTCATACTCCTCAAAGAATGTTTGTGTCATTGTTTAAATGTGTGTGTATATATATTTATATATATTTGTGTGTATAAACCCAGCCTTTTGACTTGGAGAGTACTTTGAGATAACAACAGCTACAAAGATTTAAAAACCACGTAAGCCATAGCATTCAACTCTTTCATAACCGTGAATTCAAGTCGCATCTCAGAAATGCTGTTAGCTCATGGTTGCCGAGAAGCTCTGGATGAATCACTGCTGTCAACAGCAGAACAGTCCAGGCTGGGGAGGTTTTCTGCTTCTTCTGCCTCCGTGGCAGAGGCAGATGTGGGAGCAAGGAATAAGAAAGAGCAGCTGACGACCTCAGTGGCTTTTTCTGGGACTGGACAAAATCTATGATGGAAGGAGAAGAGACTATACTACGAAGGATCGGGTTGGGAAGGAGAACAGTGGTATCTGAACTATCAGGACATGCTTAGGTCAGTATTTTGCTTCTGTGATAAAAACAGGTAGGGTGGAGGTTGCCCCAGAGCTGGATACATCCCTTGAACCAAATGTATTATTGTGCTGCATCCCACAATACTTACCTTTGAAATAATGCATGCCATGCTGGACAGTAATTGAGGGAAAATTACCATTTACTGGGGATTTAACAGACGTGACATTTGTTAATACGCAACGAGCAAGGCTGATGTCGTAGTAAATACAAATCCATGGAAAATTGAGTGAATCACTGTAATCGTAATGAGTTTCCAAGGAATCTGCTCTACGCCTGGTAGGAACCTTTCTTTTATTAGTTTGAGACCATCAGAACAGTTTATCTGCCCTGTGGGGGTTATTAACATATGCCAAGAACATCAGATAATATCACGAACACAGAATGAGAAATAATAATTTAGGGACTGAAATGTAATGGCCTCAGGGGAGCACGTGGACTGGTGACTGGATAGATAAACCAAATACTACTGGAGGTTTTCTTTACATCTATGCCACAAATGGCTTTGTGGCCAGAACTCCATTTAAGTTCCCTGTGCACGAGTCTATAATGAAAGCATTCATATTTGCCTATCTTCAACATATGCCACATCTTTGTTAGTTAAAGGCTTTAGGATATTGCAGCGTAAGACCTTGAAGATGTGCAAGGTTTGTCATAGTATCTTTGTCACAAATATCTCCATGCACAAAAAGCTAGCGTGGAGTTGACCCTGTTTCCTGAATGAAGCAGTGCTTTGTTTTGTTAACATTTTGCCCTTCATTCAGAAAGATTTTTCCTTACCAAAAGAGTGCTTTTATGAAATGCGTATTTATGAATGAATGTCTTAAATTATATTTATTTCATTCCACCAACCTCATAGTAAAATGAGGATCCGGCAGAAAACATGTCTGTATTGCGTCACTCTATGTCATTCACCTGAACTACAGGATTTTTGCAGCGAGGAATATCCCTGACAGTGTGCACACTGAGTATCTTTCTTGAGTTCTTCATGTTACTACTTTAGTGTAGTAACCACGTGGAGGATCAAAACAAATCGATTACAGGAAGAGAGGGATTTTGAAGGTTGATGTATCTATTCACACATGCGATGTAAACCCTACATTACTGCTTAATTATTGGGGCTATTTTTACAGATAAATCATGGGCTGTATGTAAGCAAGTTGACTGATAATACTTCAAGACCAAAAGAAGCAAGTGTAATCGCAATTTTAAATGCAGTGGATTAATATGCATTGGTTCCCTTTATATTATAGCAAAAAAAAAAAAAAAAGGCAGCTGTAAAAAGCAGTTAAGAAAACGAAGTAATCTGAATAGACAGACATAATAAAAACAATCTGGAAGCAACATTTAGGTACGACTAATTCCTGTCTTCTTCTCTTGGTGCTTACATTTAAGATAAATTTGCAGATGTTAGCTGAGCTGTGCCCTGCTCTGTTGCATCTGTTTGGTAATACCAGTGGGGTAAGGGCTCAAGCAGTATGCCAAAGCCACAGGTCCCTCCAAAGTATCAGCTTCTGCTTTGATGGAGCTATTAATGTCTTGGCAGTGGAGAAGTGCGATCCTTCTCACTATCAAAGAGAGGATCCTGATACTTTATTGTAGGTGAGCCCAGAGGAGAGATGGTGTTGGTAGGCTGTTGGAGTCAGTGTGGTGAGAATACCAAAGCAAGGGCATTATGGAATGCTTCTAGGACCTGCAGACATCTTATTTTCATTACACATTTCAGAAACACAAATTAATAACTGTTATTTTTTTTACAGTGCTTAAGAGGGAAATGATATAACCTTTCTCTGCAATCATAAATTTGCCAGTGTTACCTAGGTTACAGAAGCTAAATGGCCTTCTTAAGGTCTATGTCCTTGACAATGTACTTGCAGTGCTGTTGTTGGTTTATGCTCTCCTGTTTGTCCTGTTTTATAAATGCAAATATTTTCTCAGGTATTTAAAAAGCCACATCCCTGTTTTATGTTAAATATATCCATCCCTCACCCTTCTAGTTATACAGAATAAAGCCTTTAAAAAATTTCATCTTGAGCCAAGCGGCAAAAAATAAATGTCACATATCCAATAGTATACCCAGCAAAGAGCCTTTTAGTTGAATAAATACATCCATAACATTTTTACAGATCATTTCCACATCAAATCCCTCCCTGGTACTCTGCCTCTTCTCTCTCCAGCTTCCCACAGAATTGAATAAAATATCATTAGACTTGACCTAAAGACCAGAATTCTTTGTGTATGGGAAATGACACAAAATTTAATGGACCCCGAGAGTATGATCATGAGTGTATGACCTCAAGCCCCAGAATTATCCTGGTTTCTGGAAGGTGCCTAGCATGGGGTAGGTTCCTGAGCAGAAGCATGCAGTACCATAGATCTTCCCCAGCATGCTGAGTGGTTAGGTCAAACCAGTGCTGTGTTGTCTGGATGCAGGAATGAAGAAGGTAGTCAAGCCACGTAACAGAGATGCTTTTCAATTGCTGTAATTAAGACAAACAGGCCAAATCAATGTAACCTATTGTATGGAGATGACTGACATATTGGTCTGAAAATAAGTTCTGTAGCTTTTAAGTATAAATTATTCTGTGCATTAGGAACTGCACATGCCAGGTCTTATTTAAAAGGCACAGCCTGAAAGCATAGCAGCAGGAAAGAAATTAGAATGTCCTCTTTCACCTTAGTTTTGAAGTCTAAAAAACAATTTAAATATCTATTATTGATATACCACAGAAACATTGGAGCATCCAGCAAATGGGTTTATTCCACTTTAGCTGGAAATGCTGATACTTGCCCAGCTGACTGATTATTCCATGTGTGCACAAGTCTAAGCAAGTGGTACTGAATGAAAAATAATAACAAAGCTATAAAATTAATCTAGGGCAACACTGGCCATATTTTCTTTCACTTTCTGAGAATACATGCAAGGAATTAATACATTTACTTAAATATTTCACCTTTAAAATTAGTTTTAAAAAAAGCAAGTATATATTTTTTAACTGAAAAAAAAGCATATATGATCTAATACTCATTCCCTTTAACTCCTCTGAATGTAAGTGCTTTATCCACATTGTCTAGGAAATGGGATGCAGAGATGCTGCTGCCCATGTTGCTGCCAGATGCTGCTTGGGTTTGGCACTTTGGGATAAGACTGGGCTGCTTTGCAGGTGCAAGCTAGGACTTCCACACTGCTTGCCACCCAATCATCTAAGTGTCCCTGCTTGGATCTGTTCTGGTTTGGCCACGAACATTGAGCTGTGTAGCTTTGTATGGTATGAAGTCAAGAGGAAAGGGACAGCCTCTTCTCACTTGTGCCCTGTGATAAGACAAGGGGGAATGGATATAAGCTGGAGCACAAGAGGTTCCACCTTAACATGAGGAGAAACGTCTTTACTGTAAGGGTCACAGAGCACTGGAACAGGATCCCCAGAGAGGTCGTGGTGTCTCCTTCTCTGGAGATTTTCAAAACCTGCCTGGATGCGTTCCTGTGTGACCTGTGCTGGATTTTATGATTCTGCTCTGGCAGGGGGGTTGGACTTGAAGATCTCCAAGGTCCCTTCCAACCCCTAACACTCTGTGATACCTGTGAAGTGAAGCATGTACTTCTCTCTGTCTTACTCTTCATCTCTTCTTGCCCTGGGGCCAGGCCTGGGGCCAGCCTGGCCACCTGGCAGAGCAGAGCAGAGGCAGTTTGGAGTGTACAGGGGCACTACCTGTTGCCTCCAACTTTTCCCCCTTCCCTGCTCCACAAGTCCCTGTTGGACCAGTTGAACCAGTGCACCTAGTCCACTGGGTGCTCAGTGTCTGGAGTGAGGCTGGGAGCAGCAGATGACAGGATGCATTTTCACCCTGCCCTTGGCTTTTGGTGTGAAGAGCCTTGATCCCTGTGCACGCTGCCATAGGAATGGGGCTGGTGAGGGAAGGGAAAGCATCAGTGGGGAGGAGGTGCTTTTCCTTATCTTGTCCATTTTCTTCTTCTGTTTTCTGTGATAGGGAAGCAACTTGTGACATACCAGTGGCTGCCGGGATACTTGACCTGCTCACAGTGTACTGACAAAAAACCTTTGCTCAGTGCCTCGTCAGACGTGGTGCTTCAGACCCCTGGTGGCAAGGATGTTGTGTGGTTACGAGTTTGGAGAGGGCTTGCCACACTGAGGTCCTTATCTTGAGAATATGAGAAACAGTGATGCCAACATCCCTCCTGCTGCCAGGGATTTACCAAGGCAGATGAAGAGAAATGAGAGCTTTTGGGGTGCTACAGCCTTGTAGTGCAGCTGCACCCACCATGGCAGCTCCCTTCTCCCCACGCTGGCCAGACTCTGTCTGCCTCCGGCAGAAAGAAATGTGCATGTCAGTGCTCTCCTGTTTCTTTTTCCTTAGTTTAATGAACTAGTGACCACTGATGGAGATGCCACTGTTGTAATGGGTACTTTTTGTGGTGGCACATGTAGATTTTGTCACTGCGAGGGCAAGTATGGCTGTACACATGGAATAGCAGGCAGATTTGCTTTCTCGAGTTGTGATCCATTGGGATAAAAAAAAAAAAACCAAACAAGAAGCACTTTGGTAATTCTTATGGAAAAAGCAGATACCTACAGCTGGTAGCTCACGAGTCTAAATTAACTCTGTGCTAAGAGGCTATTGTTCTAAGAAGGGGTCTTGAGGAGGCAGATAGGGCCAGCTCCTCTAGAAACCCTGTCATCACCGTGGCACTGTGAGCCGGTGCCAGCACCAACTGATAAACACATCAGTTTCTGGCAGGGGAGTGAAAGCGGGGGTATGGTTTGAACCGCTGAGCAGTTTTAACAAAAATGTGTCTTTTTTTCTTACTCCTACTCTTTGTATTCTTTGTACTGTGCTATTGTCGTTATATGGAATGGGATTTTTGACCTATTAAGAGATACACTTGCCATGTCTATATTCAGTAAAAAAGGAAGAAATGAAGTGGATGTGACCACAGCTGCTGTGGCATGGGCAGGAGTCTCTTGTGGCATGGGCAGGAGTCTCTTCTATCTGCAGTGAAAGAACAAAATTCAGCAGAACATTTTAGAGTGTTAGCAGAAATCTGCAGTTAAGGTACAGCATTCTGCCAGTCACTCTTGAAAAATCAATAGCAAGGTATGCACTCATTTTTTTATAGAGAGAAGGTTACAATTTTCTTACAGCAACAAAATTAGCATTAAGAGCTGGCTTCATGCAGACATTTATATGCTGGCATGAGTCATGAACTTGAAAAGGAGTCTGCCTAGGTAATTAATTTTCTCTGCATTATTGCAGATCTTGTTATTTGCTCATGGTTTTTTTTTTTAAAAAAAGGATCAGTTTAAAATTTATTTTAGCCATAAGACATTGGGCTGAATTTAATTTTAATAGTACTCTTCAGCATGGCTTCCAATACAGGAGATGGTGGAAATTCAGTTTTAAATTCATGGGAGTCTTGTACTTTAAGTACTTTCCTGGCATGGAGTGGATCTGTCACAGAAGACCGACCAGTGTGTGTGATCTTTTGCAAGTTGTTCTCTGCTTCAGCTGCCATCTTTAAAATGGGGCTAATTATATTCATTGCAGAAATGTCTCGGGAGTTGAAAGTCTTTGTGAAGAAGCCCTGGTTTCATGATGGCAGAGGCTCCATGGGCAGTGATCTGAAGTGTCGCATGTCACAAAGCTGTGATCTTTCAGGGATGGTTGAAATGCCATCATACACATGTGGAGAGAGCTGAGTCATTTACCTCATTCTTCTCAGGCTGTGGCAGTAAGGAAAACAAGCACGGGCTGGTTGGTACCAGCGCTAACTCTCATAGAAGCCACCTATTTGCTTCAGATTGATACACCTTTGGAAATCTCAGCTAGGGACACTCCTTAAAGTGCTGGGACATGCCCCAAAATCAAGACAGCACTGCAGAGTCCTCTTCTCTCCTCATTATTGCTTCTTTTGCCAGTATTGACATGTAAACAAGAAGAGATTCAAAATATGGGGCAAAATTAATTGGATCTCAGAAGCACCACTTCATCAGGCAGCATCTAGTTGATGCTGAAGGTCACCTGAATGCTGACAGTCTGACACATAAACAGTTTATGCATGAGGTAAATGAGAAGTTAGTTTGCATCCTTGCAAACCTCTCTTTTTGACCTGTGCTTTGATGCGATCTAAATACCCATCTAATTCTGCTGGTGCAAAGGTTTTGAAGGCTTTTGGTGGCACTGCTGTATGACCACAAGTGCAAAAGGGCATCTGCATATAGGCAGATTCAAAAATGTGCTCTGTGCTGCTGAGCACATCACTGATGTACTTAACCACGTTGAACCTCGAGAGTACCATACTGAATTTTCAGGTAGAAAAACCACAGCATGCTAGATTTATTGTTTCTCATGCAACTATGGTGCCAGTGAATAGCAACAAAAACACACCTACAATATAAACACTTATATTAGCAAATCCGTCCTTATGAAAATACGTGCTTTAGGTCCTAGAGTTGCTGGTTTGGGAATGTGCTTTTTATTCAACTTTTTAAAATGCTTTTTAATGAAATATTTTGGACACCAAGTATTTATGTCTTGGGAAAAGAAGTTCTTCTTTTAGTTTACTGAACTCTTGAGTAATCAATTGCTTGCCATCTACAGATAAATGTATTCTAAAGTGATGATTAATATGGTTTACAAGTGTTACTGTGAAAGTCAGTTTAGAACAGCTTGAATACTTAATGTCATACAAAACTGAGATCATTTACATGATAAGGCAATGTTTTTCTTAAGTTTGTGCTGTATAGAATCATAGAACCATAGAATGGTAGGGGTTGGAAGGGACCTCTGGAGATCATCGAGTCCAATCCCCCTGCCAATGCAGGAACACCTACGGTAGACCAGACAGGAACAGATCCAGGTGAGTCTTGAAAGTTTGTAGAGAAGACTCCACAGCCTCTCTGTGCAGCCTGTTCAGTGCTCTGTCACTCTCACAGAAAAGAAGTTTTTCCTCATGTTGAGGTGGAACTTCCTGTGTTTCATGTTGCTCCCATTACCTCTTGTCCTATCACAGGGCACAACTGAGAAGAGACTGGCCCCTTCTGCTTGACACCTATCCTTCAGATATTTGTAAACTTTAATAAGATCCCCTCTCAGTCTTCTCTTTTTCCAGGCTAAACAGTCCCAGGCCTTTCCTCATAAGAGAGATGTTTCAGTACCTTCATGATCTTTGTAACTCTCTGTTGGACTCTCTCTAGTATTTCCCTGTCCCTTTTGAAATGGGGAGATCAGAACTGAACACAGTACTCCATATGTGGCCTCACTAGTGCAGAGTAGAGAGAGAGGAGAACCTCTGTCGACCTTCTGGCCACACCCCTCTTAATGCACCCCAGGATACCATTGGCCTTCCTGGCCACAAGGGCACATTGCTGTTCCATGGATAACTTATTGTCCACCAGGATGCCAAGGTCCCTCTCCATGGGGCTGCTTTCCAGCGGGTCTACCCTGAACCTGTAACAGAATAGGGTGTTGTTCCTCCCCAGGCATAGGACTCTACGCTTATCCTTGTTGAAATTCATTAGGTTTACCTTTGCCCAGCTCTCCAGTCTGTCCAGATCTCACTGGATGGCAGCACAGCCTTCCGGTGTATCTGCCACTCCTCCCAGTTTAGTATCATCAGCAAACTTACTGAGAATCCATTTTTCAGTGTCTTTCTTTACCTTAAAAGTAGCAGGTATAAACAGAGAAATCCATGGTGTTTCTCAGTTTCCTGGGTATCTATTTATGGAAGAAAGGTAGATTTGAGAAAGCATCTGGTCTAACTTCCTGGGGAAAAGCCAGACTTGTGTCTGGGTTCACCTGTGATTCCTTCTCTTCACAGGCTTAGCATAAGAATATGGTCTCTGTCCCCTCCATATTAGCTTAAATACCTGATAGAGAGGAGCATGCAGGGAAACAGCAGAATGATTAAATGCTCCTGATACCGTGTTATGGGCTGCCTTCGATAAAGTCCACCACATACTTCACTGGGGAAAATACTATGTGATCTCTAGTTGCAAAGGCTTAGGGCCAAACCTGCTTGAAATTGTGAGTCCTTTTTCATCTTGGAAATTAAACTGGTGGCATTTTTTATGAGCCTGTTTCTTTTCTTTTCTTTTTTTTTTCTTTTTTTTTTTTTTCCTCCAAGGGTAGAATCTTTTTCTTCAAAGCCAAGGGTGCAAAAAGGCACAATTTGAATGTTGGCAAAAAGTCCCACTGTTTAAAATAATGCTTAAATGGTGTTCAGGACAGAAGAAATGAATTGCATTTTGTTAAAATATCATAAACCTGGTAGAACTACAGTCTGATTCCTGACAACTGCACTTCTCCCTTAAGCTATCATTTTTAGAGGCTCACCCTTTTTATGAAATACTTTCTAGGCTAGACACTAATTCCTCTGCTGACTTCTATTTTTCTATCTCACTTATTTATTTTCCCTTCCTTCGCTCTGGAGGAAGGGAGTGTCCATTTCAGGTTCTGGTTGCTTTTTCAGTAAACTATGAATTTATGTTGTTTGTGCAGCATCTGGCAGAGAGAGGTCTCTGCTCACGCCTGATAGCACAGCAGTGCTAAAGGAATTGGGCTGCACTGGGAGTACCACTGGTGCAAGGGATTCAGGGTGTCCAGTGGCTCCATGCATTTTCAGGTTTCCCTGACTTCCAGGCAGCACTGGTGAAGTGATCCTGATCTAGTCATTCTCCATTGCAAGAGGGGAGAGGTGAAATGATCCTGATCTAGTCATTCTCCATTGCAAGAGGGGAGAGGAGACATTGAGAAGGGTGAGCTCCCCTGTGAGGACTGGGGAGAGGTGGGAGTAGGCTTTGAGTGGAACTCGCAGCTGCACAGACATCTCCTACCCAATCTGAGCTCAAGGTCCCTTTTATGTTAAAGAAAATCGGCATTCATGAGGTTGTGTCTTGGTATACGGCAGCTGTTGTGTTGGCCTGCTTGGTAAATTATTTTGGGAAAGCTTGAATTTGAGAAGTCTGAAATTTCCTTACATGATATTACATGATATAATATGATATTATGTTTTAAGGAAAGTCAGAGTGATTTCCAGAGGTAGTCTAGAAGGGGAAGAATTGTCAATAAAGAAATTTTTTGCTTCCAGATTAGAGGGGACATTTGCATTGCCCTGTCTCCTTTTTGATATATATATATGGATATATATATATGGTCATTTTTTTTGATCTGTGCAAATTACAGTCTCCGTTATTCACACTGCAGAAAGACAGGCTGTCTTTCTACCTTCTGTATGTGCCTGGAACCATTAATGGCATCAGTCTGGCCAGAGAAAGTTTTGTTCAAGGAGCAGTTTTGACACCTCTGAGCTTTCTGCATCTGAGGTGTTTTCTTGTGTCCAAATACAGTAATTTATTCTTCAGATCTGCAGCACATCCATCCTTCTCCACGAGTACTAGCTAGACTAGAGAGTGTAAATATTTCAGATTTTTATGGTTTTGTAGAGTGACCTTTGATGCACAAAAACCGAATGGAGAGGACAGAAACAAAGTGTCATGAATGATGTGGCCAGGTTTTGGCTGAATCTGTTTGGTCTCATTTCTCAACTCCATACTTGTCTTCATTGCAAGTTATATTAGAAACCCCTCACCTTCTTCTGCTTGCTTTCTCTTCAAAAGGCTATGTGAAGAACTCTGCGTGATGCCAAAAACAATATTAGTTTTTGGAATTAGCTTTTGGGATGTGCTGAAAGTTGTGTAATCAGCACCTTACCTCTCAGAAAGACTGGGTGCTTTACTCTCCTATGTCTCACAGACGTGTGGGGCATGGGAAAGTTGGGCTTTTTTTCAGATACTTGGAGACCTGACTAGAGAATTAAATGGTCTGGAAGTGTATCAAAAGTTTCTCCACCCTGAGTTCAAAGCTAGGTCCAGCTAGACATCAGACCCTTTCTCCAGGCTATAACAGTATTTTGGGGAAGATAAAAATCAGTCAAAAGAAACAGCGTAGTAACTAGAAGTATATGTTAGAAAAATGATAAGTAAGATTATGATTTTTCTTAAAACATAAGAGAAAAGCAGCATAGCTCACGGATAAGCACAGAGAAAGAAATGTGCTCAAGCAGGGCAGTGAGATGTTGTCAGTACTGTCATCCACAGGAGAGCTTTTCTTTACAATTGCAGCTTCCAGGCAATCAGAAGTGATGTCTTGTTCTCTCAGCTTCAAAACCACATTCCCTCTACAGACTACAAAAGTGCTGTCCTAAAATGATCGTGCATTCAGAATGTCCATTAACTTGACATAGCCATGTTTTTATCTTCATTTGGTGAACTGAAACAGGAGTGAGTTACCATAATGCCCTGCCTGACAGTGTACGGTGGTGCCATTTTGATTTACTTTCAAGTATGGGGCAGAAACTGAGGGGGTCCAGAATTTACTTCAGTTGTTGTTCAGCTTTCCTGGCTGCAGGAGCTTCACTCTGCATCAGAGCAGCAAATGGGTAGTGGATATCGGTACCCACTTCATCACCTTGGTGCATGTGAACTGGAGCTCTGACTCTCAGAGATGTGGTTTCTTTCTAGATGGTTTAAATAATATTTGGTTTTAGATTATATTTGTGAAGCATCTTGAAGTCCACGTAAGATAGGTCATTCAGAACTATGCATGTGTAAGCAGCTTGTCTCTCCTTCTTAGCAGCTGCCTAAGCAAGTTTTGTGATTGAGAGTTGTATGTTTTGGATTGCGGTTCCACAGAGTGAGTGGTTTGGCAGCAGAGCTGGGTGAACGAGTTCCCACCCCTGGCATCATGCTTGAGGTTGTGTAAACTGGTGCAGAAGTGGGTTTTGCCTTTGATATAGCTGGGATCCAGTTCTTGGGTGTCAAGAAGTCCTTAACCCTGGTGTTGCCACTGGCCCACCAGGCTTATAAATTGCTGAACACATTATAAAATGCAATATGTGTAGCAGAATAATCACTAAGTGGCCAAACGTGACTTGAAAACAGCTTTTTGTTTGGTGAAGAATCCTCATCCTATTCCACAGTCACTCAAAAAAGGCTCTTGGGGCTGGGGTGTTGTCCATGCTCCCCAGGAAATCAGCTGGGGCTTAGTGGGACAAGCAGAAAACCAGTGCAGGAGCTGAGAGACACCCAGCTGGAACCATTCCCTGGAACTCTCAGCAAGCCAATGTTTGCGCAGGGCTCTAATACGGAAAAGCAGTGTATTGATCATTGCTCATAATAACAGACTCCCGAGTCTCCAGATAAGCAAAACACTTTAGAGTAAGCTAGACCTGGAGATTTGCATTGGAGCATCCTGAAGGGAGAAGCAGAGCTATTCAGAAGATATGATAACGGGCAATACTGAAATGTATTCCTGTAGAGATCTCCTCTTTGTAAATGGTTAAGTAAACAACCCAGGGTGCTGCTGGCCAGTTTGTCTCACTTCAATATCTAGCATAGGGAAAAACAAATAAAGAGATTATTCTGTAAAAGTCCAGGTGGTAACAAGTTGATATACCGTGGGGAAAAAGGATTTTTAGAAAACAGAACAAACTTTGCAAAGCTTGTATATTTTTGAGGCAATCATAACCTTTTTAGTAAGGCAGTTGATGTGAAATTCAGGGCTGATATCATCAAATTGAAATTAAGTTTGGGAATTAATTAAGCCATTTATGCAAATACTTTTGTGCCAAGGGTAAACCTGTATTTAATTTTGCTTGTATTTTGCTTTCATGAATGATCTGGAATTTTAAACTACATGGCTATTGCAATTTGTGGAAGGTTACAATTTTGGAGCACTGAAACTGCTAAAGGCTGTTCTAGCAAAACTTGCAACTTCCAAGAGGAAATTCAATGTTGTAAAGTTATGTCAATGAGAGGAAAAAAATCCCAAGACAAATTTTATCAATCAAAACCTGGAGGAAAAATATGGTTATATAGTAACAATGGGGAAGAGGATCTGGGCATTAATAGATGACAAATTAAACACACTACAGTGTAATTTGCAAAAAGGCAGAGAGTGTTCTGGGCACGGTTCCTAATGTTTCTGCTATATCTGATCCAGGATTGCCTCCAGTTCTTCCCTATAGGGGCTTAGTTTTATATTCTCCTCAGACTTTTACATAAAGCTTGAAGAATCATGAAGCACAGTTTACAGATAAAGTCTGTTAGAGTAATTGCATGGTTTAGTTTTAAGTTGTATTCAGTGGGCGTTTCTCTGTGTGTGCATGTGTGCATGCCTTGGACGTCTTTGTTGGATTATTACAGGTCACGGTGATGGTTCTGAGTTATATTTGTCCTTTTTCTTCCTTTTAAGTCCTCAGAGTGATCATTTCTCTCTGAACAACAAAGGCAAGACAAGGAATACCTTATGGAAGAACAGAGAATAAATAAAAAGCCTCTTTCATGAACAAAGGACAGGGATAACCCAAAATATTAGGAAAATTACTTTAGGCTTAAGGCCAGCTTTCATAAGAAGTCAAGTAGAGTTGAAAATACACAGTGTAAGAGGATGGCCAGGAATACTTAAAAATTATTTTTAAAACACAATGTTTGTATTTTTAGAAGTAGTAACAGAAAGAAAAGAATTACTGCAGGTCACCAAATAAATAAGCAAACAAAAAAAAGGTGGCTCAAACTATGTATTAGGGAAAATACGTAGGACCAGTCAGAGAGAAAGGAAAGATTTGTATCACCCATTGAATTTGGTGTGCTCAAAACAAGCTTAGCACTCAGAGTGCATCTAAGGAAATTTTATTTTGTATGGAAAAACTGGTCTTTGTTGAAATACAGTATTGTCTCCAAAAGTGCTTGCTATCCTCAAAAAGTAACTTTTTGTCAGGAGATTCCCTTAAATTAAAAGTAAATAAAATTACTAAATGATGAGATTTTCTACTGATAACTTACATTAGGGTCAGGAACAGAAGCAAAATTTTGTGTGAAGAAAAAGGTTTTTCCAACCAGTTTCCTGTCTTAGCTTGGGTGAGCAAGATGTGTCTGTGTAGTGATGCTAAACCCTGGTGAGGCTGAGATTACAGCCGTATGGGTCTGTCAGGAAATTAGGCATCCAGGACTCCTAAACACCTCACCCTCTGAGCTTCCATTGTCTCCTGCTGTGGGAACACCCAGGGACAAACAACGATATTAAAGCTTCCCCAGCTGCGGCAGCAAGAATAAAGAGAACAACCAGAAGAACTTGTCCCTGTGAGGTGCCTCCTCTCTCTGAAAAGTGCCTTTCTTCCGTGCTGCTTCGAAATGCATGGAGGGAGAGCAGTCTCCATCCCCTATGGCTTTCAAAACTGTTTTCCCTGCAGGAAAGTGAAACTTGGGCATTTTTCTGCCTTCCCTTTGCCTCACTGCTGTGGGCTTCTGGGAGGGGTGGAGGAAGATGTGTCAATGGAAAATGAGGGGTAAAGTTGCAGTACACGTTGTCCAGCTTTTCTAAATTCTTAGTGCTTAAGCAGAGCAAAAATAGCTTTAAAGAGAAACAAGCAGGCATGTGTTCAGGTCTGTGTCTTCAGTAGACTGCAAAATTATCTGACTTACAAACTCTGCTGTGTGATGGGTTAAGGAAGTGATGTTTTGTTTCTGAAGATTGAGCCTGAATTCTCTAAATTTAGTGGTCAATTATAAAATTACCAAACAGTTTTTCTTCCTAGTCTGTGCTCATAAATGGCAGCAGCCAAGATGGGCATGGGTGTTGCATGTTAAAGCAGTGGTAAATGAGCGGGGTTCTCCTGGAGAGTGATCCGAGGCTTTTGTGACAAGCCTGAGCTTTTGGCAGGCAACGGAGCGGAGAAGGTGGTGACAGCGGGGGAATGCAGAGACCACTGGTGGCCTCCATGGAAGGGTATGGACAAGGCTGATGCTTTGTGCTAGCTGTTCAAAGCAGGGAGCATTTCTCAAGAGAGCCTATCTGCCTTTTTTGCTAAATATAGGACTGCCTTTTTCCTTCCCAGTCAGTAAATGTGCTCTGTAGGCTGCAGGTTCTAAAGCTGTCTGTACATTCTATCCTTTCTTTTCCTCATGCCCTCCTTGTGTCTTCTGTGACCAGCTCTGTAATGTGCTTGTGAAAGTTTTGCTGCTCCTAATTTGCTTGCTGTTGTTCCCTGGTGTGGAGCTTGCTCTGCGGCTATGTCTCAATGAGAAAAGAGGGTGCCCTGCCTTGGGTGGGATTCAGGGCTCAGGTGGTATTCACAGGGCAGCAGGATGATTCATAGAATCATAGAATGGTTTGGGTTGGAAGGAACCTTAAAGCTCATCTAGTTGCAACTCCCTTGCCATGGGCAAGGACACCTCCCACTAAACCATGTTGCTCAAAGCCTCATCCAGCCTGGTCTTGAACACTTCTAGTGATGGACATCCGTAAATTCCCTGGGCAACCTGTTCCAGTGTCTCACCACCCTCATGGTGAAGAACTTCTTCCTAATTTCTAATCTAAAACTACCCTCACAGCCACTGTATCTCATCCTATCACTACAAGCCCTTCTGAAAAGTCCTTCACCAGCTTTCTTGTCGGCCTCACATTCTGATGGGTGAGAGTGTCAAACAACAATCCACCTGGCTTTACTTCTCCTCATCACAGATAAATTCAAATGAAGGCTAGAAGAGCCATCCTGCAGAAGGTCTTGTTTACTTAAGGGGAGTCTGTACGTCAAAGGACCATGTTTCATGTTCTTGGATTAATGCAGGTGTTTCTGAGATGAGTCAAAATCAGTCCTTTGTCCCCAAGTTCAGGAAAACATCCTTCTTCAAGAGGACTCTTCAGGACCCACTTTCATTTGCAGATCTGTTTTTATGGCATCCTGGTTTCTAGAGTGAAAAGCAGGTTAATGTCCCATGGAATGGGGGCTCATGATGAGCAGTGGTACTGAAACCTGTGTCTACATATCCCGTCCAGCTTAGTGGGACCTGAAGGTCTCTTCTGCAGAGAAACTTCATCCATCTAAACTCGAATATTCATGCAAAAGCTTAAGCTAATAGAGCAGATTAAGTTTAAACCAAATTTTAAATCTAAAATTAATTAATTTAAAATACAATATGTCCCTTAAATATTTCTTCCTATTTATTGTTTCAGTAAAAAATACCATCTTTACTGATTTAATATTTTTCTCTTTGGTCCAAAAGCAACTGTCTTTCCAGGCATTGTATTTTTCCTGCTCTATATTTCTTTTTAAAGGCATTTGGTTTCATGGATCTCTTTTTTCCTTCCCATTTTCAGGCTTTATTTTGTGAGCAATGCTTTAGAGAGGAGTTCAGCATTTGTAGACCTTTGCTTGTGGCGTGGTGAGAATGCTAGTGATAGCACTGCATTTTCCCCTACGGGACTCGCTGGTTACAGATGAGGTGTCAAACTCTTGTGAGAGGTAGGTACATCAATATAAGAACTGCCATACTGGCTGAGATGAAGAGGATCCCAAACACCATAATGCTGTTTTCTGTGGTAGGCCGGAATGATGATTAAGGAAACTGTAGAAGACAGTGGAAAAATTCAGAAGCAGAAGATATAAGATACATACGTATAAGATATACGTATAAGATATGTATGTTTTCCCATTCCTGATGGTTAGTGATTTAGGGTCTTCTTGAATTAGACAATAAGCTGAGCAATTTTGTTTAATAGTCACTGATGGCTGGAAACTTCTCTATTTGGTTTTTGAACCCATTTTTGCTTCTGTCTCTCACAGTTGTGACAGCCAATTCCACAATGGAGTCACGTATGGCACAGAAAAAGACTTCCTAATACTGATAGGGCCTTTCCTTTTGTAGAAAGGGAGAGCAACAGGCTGTGTAACCTCTTTTAGGAGTAACAAGCCCTGAATATGCAGGGATTTAGAAGAGCTAATGTACAGTTACACCAAATGTTTAATTACTCAAGTTTACTTGCAGGCCATTTTTGAAAGGCAACCCATAATCATCCTTTCCTCACACTTCCCCTGCACCAGATACAGCAATTGAGTGACCTTAGAGGGGATTGATCTGACAGAAAATTAATCCACCAGAAGATTATTAGTTTTCCTTCAGAGTAGCAGCCTTACCACACAGCCACTAAAACAGGAGCATGCAGATAGACATGAGGAAAGCAGAGGGATGCAGGATCACTCCTCTGGTGACAGCCCACTGCCGGATGGGTTAAGCCCATCGTGAGTCTGCACAGGGTCTCAGTAGCAGGAGTGTTTAAGAAGTGTAGAGCAGCAGACTGTCTAACTTATCATATAGATACCATAGCTTTTCAGGACTTTCTCATTAAGTGAGAAATCCATTTGTTTTTCTGTAGTCCACTAAGACAAATTCCACCCTCAGCAATACGGGCACAACAGCCACCTAAGTTTGGACACAACATAGTTAACTTTAACTGCAAGGAGAATGATGAGCTTGTTCCTATTGTGCTTGAGTAAGAGAGGCCTCTTAAATGTAGTTCTCTAATGTGTTTCCCTGACCTCATTTGGAAAAAAAAGTTCCACCAACTATGCTACAAATGGTAGCTACAAGTTTTTGTCCTCTCTATTACTGCTTTTCAGAACTTAAATTGAGATTTTCCATTACAACACAAGGCATTAATGTACTTCTGTTTTGTATAATGCACAGTGCTTATCCACATATTGGCAGTGCCTTCACGTTCCAGTGCTGTAGGGAAGAAAGAAGAGTTTATGTGCAGACGAAGCGACAAGACACTGTCAAGTTCACTTAGGTATTTGGATTTAGCTTCTGAATTTAAATCAAAAGAACATTGATTCAGTTAATTTCTTTTCCTTTGTATTCTCATATTATCTAACTACAATAATACCAATTTTGCCATAATAGCATTGGTCATTTAATAATAATTAACTGAAAATAAATGTGACAATTAAAACATTAAAAGATCCTGAGTCAGCTTAAAAAGCCATGAAGCTCAGACCTTAAAGGTTCGAACAGAGATTATTTTTTATAGATATTTACAAAATTTAGTCTGATTTTTTTTTTTTTTTTAAACCAGGAAACATCTGAGTTTCCCTTTCCCCCCTTAAAAAGTTTGCAAAGCTTTCTTAAGAAAATAAACAGAAAAGCCTCCAAGTAATGCATGAGCTCCAGAGGAGTGCTATGGCCTAGCTGCAGCCAAGGCTGAGCGACACTGGTGGCTCCACTTGTTTGCTGCAGACACAGAGCACTCTCCTCTCTTCTGCTAAGAGTTCCCTCACATTTGATTTGGTTGGATTCCCTCTGAAAATAGTAGAGTGTAGGTAGGTCTGTGTGTCATGGTGGCCCTTAGGCAGCAGAAATGTAACGTTCTTCTTAGCCTACATCAAGTGGGCACCACGGTTCATGCTCTGGTACCTCCTGCAGCACTTGTTGTGCTGCACCTGTGGGGGGATTACACACTTGACTGTGCAAAGTGAAACACTCTGCTTGTTGGATGGTATTTCAGAGGTGAATCGAGAAGAACTGATAAAAGGTCATGGCAGAAGAACAGAGGGGGCAGTATGGAAGGTTTTCCTGTGTGAAGTTCTGCCACGGTTTTCTGTCCAGTTGAAATAATATGCCTGAGAGATGGCTTCTCCATCTGAGACCTTTAGCTAGACCTGAGGTCATCCTAGATGTAGCAGATGGAGCTTGTATATAGCAGATACAGCACCCAGAGTTGTGTAGCTTTCTCTGCCTTTGGTTCAGGAGCAGTTTTCTACCAGAGACCATGAAGAATCCCATAGTTATAATTTCCAGGGATCACTATGCGATTCACCATGCTGCCCTAAAACTTTGTAAAGAATCACAGGGAAAAAAATCAAGTTAGACTTAGATTTAGACAAACATTTTAGCATGTACAGAACTCTAAAAGTATGAACAATCTTTGGACTACAAACATATCAAAGCTGTGCGAGTAGTTAGCTGCTACCTTGAATCACAGCCATTATCAGCAGCATGTGATTAAATAAAGAGTAAGAGGGAGATTTGTATTGAACTTTGGATGTTTCACAATGGTCTTCAATTGAAGTAACACCATACCAAGAGCATTCATTCACAATTCAGCAGGGTAACTACAGCAGTCTAAAAATCATCCTATTTGTTGGAATAATCTAGATGGTAGACAGACATATATAGGCATCATCTTCTGGATCCCTCTAAGCTGATGGAATAGGTCAGTGCAACCATCTGTTCATCACTGTACTGTGTGTCAGAGGTACCAACAGATCAGGATGCATGAAAGCTGGTTGCTTGTGGTTCAAACAAGAAATCAGACAAATCTTCTCTATCAGTGTAAACCATTCACGCAAGCCAAGATGCTTTTGTTTAAAATGACATAAGGAGCGGCATAAAAATTTTCTCTCTGTGGACCCATGGGATCAGTATCTTCTGTTAGGACAGTGATGATTCACCACTGATCACAAGAGAACTTCCTGTGCTGGTACAGCTGGGAGCCTGAGGCACCAGAAGAGTCTGTCATGGACAGTTTTCTGCCATGACTTTGTTGTTTCATGCCCATGTTGGAGTGTTCATCTGTAGAAGAACACAAGGCCCGAGCACCATCAGGCACAAAATACTGCTGCCTGCCTTCTCACAAGTACCAACAAAAAGTGAAAACCTATGTTTACCATCACAGTCAAGTTGCTTAGGTCTCTACTTGCATGAACATTGCTCTCCTTTTCTTTGGAGTCTCTTGTGGCCTTGTAGCTAGTTTCTCCAGTCCTCATGGGACGGTTCAAGTGCCATAATTTCATCATAAGGCCAGCAGTGAAGTTGTGCTGGCACAGGGGCTGATCTGCATCCTTGGCTGTGAGAAGAGCTAAGTCAAGAAAGATGGCTCAGGCAACAATGCTGTGCCAGCTGGGTCTCCAGCTTTGTGTGCAATTCAGTGCTGTCCCAGAGACGAGCAGTGGGAGCTCTTCGTCTTTGTGTCTTCATCTCTGAGAGCTGCTCCAACAGGCAGGCACTGGAGCCTGCTCTGAAAAACCCTCGATTTGGGGCCACTGGTTACATGAAGGTGTCCCATTTCCAGCTAATGATCAAGAAGTTTGGTCATCCCTGTTGTATAGCCATATCCATCTCTTCATTCTTTATTTGCTAACACTGTGTTTTCCCGCATTTTCTGTCATAGAACAATTTAGCAAATTTAGTAACAAACTTTTACCTACAATGAGTATATTATATAATATAGTGGAAAAATCCTGAATTGCTTTGCAACTTTCAGCTTCGTATCAATGGTGGCTGCTGAGATGTTATAGGTGAAACTGGGGGAGGGACATTTTCCCATCTTGCTGCCAGGCACATGTGTATCTAAAGGGGAAGCTACAGATTCTTCGATTCCCAAGTTTGCTATCTATCCTTGAGTACTTCAGTCTGAATTTTATGGGTAAACTTTTATGTGATGTTTCACTGACAGATGATAATTAAACTGACGTCTTAAATAAGAGATACTGCTTGGGCTATTGAGTTTACAAATTACAGCTTTATGTACACAGAAAATTGGGAAACCTTGTTACTACAGACAGAGTGATATTCTTGTAAAGCTGTTATAGATGGCCACAGCAATTTTTAATGGAAAAGGAAATAAAACATATCCATTTGATTCTTATAATTTCATCCACTTCAGGACTTCAGCTCTGTGAGTAAAAAGTTACACTTCTAAATTGATTGTGCAATACAGGTCCAACTTTCTATGAGACTTGAGTTAGAGTAGACATGTAGGAAAGGGAAGGCATGAGCATGTTGGAAAGAAGGAAATACCTGAAAGCCCTTTTCCTTTTTGTCCTGCTGTGCTGTGTAGCTGTTTCTAGCTCAGAGCAGGAGACTGTGAAGCAGAGTGGTAAGAGAAATGAAGGAGTTAAAAGTGAGTTTGAGAGAAGCAAGGGCAGTGTAGATCTGTGGAAGGAAAATGCTTCCCAAAATGGTTCAAAAATAACAAATACAAAATGTACTGAATGAAGTTTTGGTTTTGCTTAAGATTAACTTAAATTTTTTAGAAGAGAAAAAAACACTTTCTCTAACAACACGAACCCTGTGTATATTTACCTGAGGCTTATAGAAATAGCTCGTATGACAAGTCTGGCTCCATAAACTCCACCTAAGAAGCCTGGATCAGCAAAATTCAATCTGGAAGCTGCCTATAAATTTATGAAACCTGTCTGAGGTTTCTGAGTTAACTAATAAAGTCATCTTTTGTTTGTAAAAAGATGTAACAGTTACAGAAATTAATACTGAAGTCCATGGAAATCAGGTTTCAGCATTCAGTGCTTCAGCTAACTTTCATTTTAATTCGACCAATAAAGCAACGCTAACTCCAGACCAGACACAAAAAATGAGGACTATTTTTAAATAAGTTTAATTTTTTTTTTTTTAAATCTTTGTGTCTTTTTTATAGAAACTTTCAGCAGTTTCATGCTTCAAATAAATCTTAAGGAAGAAGTGAAAGCAAGCAGTTAGCTGCTGCTCTAAGGCTGATCAAATAGTGCTTTTCTGCATGTTTTACTAACAGATGAACAGGCAATCCCATTTATAGAGCATACTACATGTTGACAGAGCGCATTACTTCATTTTGCCGTATTGGCAATTTGAGATCTTAACAAAACAATGCTGAGGTCGCTCTCATTCTGTATTGCCATCCTTGGAATGTGGCTTGGGTTTTCATTAACTCTGTCGCTACAAAGTACCACAGATGGAGGCAAATTTTAGCGGGGCCGGGGGGGGAGGGGGGCAGTAATAAATGTTAGAGAGCAGAAAGTTGTAAACAGCTTAAATTCTTTGTCCTGTGCAGATGAATTGCTTTTCTTTAATACTCTCTGGTTTTCTCAGCATCTTGTGGACACTTGGTCGCATTGGAGGTGAATGGGTGGATAGCTCGCTCACAAGGGCTGTGATACCTCCCAGCTGTTATGTGGGGAGAAGTGGTCTCAAACTCCTGCAGCCAGTGAATATAAGCTTCAATATAAACAGTAAAAGTTTGGAGATTCAGCCCAGCACTTGGCTCACAGCATTCTGGCTCTGCTTAGAAGCACAAATAGCATACAGGACCACTTCCAAGATTTCCCCTCAATTTTTCAGTCAAGGGAGAAAGACAAAAAGGGGGGGAAAAGAGCACGGCTCTGCTTCATCGTTGCATTATTCCCGCTTTCCCCTGTGATGGCTTCACTGAAATCACCAGTATTATCAAGCTAGTGTAAAACTGCAGTGAATCTTTCCAAGGCCTTTTCTGTATGTACATTTTTGTGAGTCTTACCAGGACAGTTAAAGCAATACAAGTCACTTGAGAAGAATTTAACTACAAAGGAACTGGGCGTCCTTATTGCAGAAGTAGAGCAGGCTTGTGGGGGATTCTTCAGGAATAGCTGTAGTGCTTTCAATTCACAGCTTACCTTTTTCCAGAACAATTGCCTGAGAATAGGACAGCATTTTTGTATAACACAGCTTTTACCAAGCTATTTTGCCCAGGGGGATCTTCCCCTCTCAATTTAGCATAAGTGTCATTGTTCAGTGCTGTGGCTGTACCACCTCTGGATCCTTGGATCTAGGAGTTTATGGGCTATGCCCTGCTTTCACCTTCCTCCCACCACTGCAAAGGCAATAGCCCCAGTTTGGGATATACTGGAATAACTGCATCTAAGCTATGAGGGATTCAGTATACTTATATTGGTAAAGGATCCTGCAGCTTAAAACAATACAGCTCTTGGATGACAGTGAATGTCTTCCATGAAAAGTGTTTTCATGTTCCTGTTTTTTTAAGTCATGTGTTTTTTTAAGTCACTTTCTCGACAGTACTTAAATTCAGGGCTTCAGTTTCCAGGTAACAGGGAGCACTAGATGCCCAAGTGCTGGGTGTTTTAGCCTTTCCCTGAATGCAACTGGGAAGCTGTTGTGAACACTAACACATTATAACCTTTCAATTAAACGCAGCTCTTTTGGCATGAGGACTAATCTGTGAGAATGAGATGCCCTCTTTATGGCACAGCAGCCAACATCTGGTGCAACTGTTGTCACGACTGCTGCAAGGGAGAACAAAAGGGCAATAAATACACCTGTTGCTATGTGATCACTGGGTTGTGTTTTCAGCATTGTGCACTGCTCAGTACCAAGATAGTCCATGAATCCTCTTGGGTAAGGTAATAATCCTTTTTGCCTGGACTTATAAGACAGGTCTTCTTGCAAATCTCTTCCCCAAGCTCCAACCTGCGTGCATTTTTGGTTTATATTTTGGGAACAAGTGACTGTTGAAACTGGCTCTTCAGCCAGCTGGACAGAAGGTATTTAACACAGACATTCTTTCCTTTGGGTAGCACAGCTTGTTGTAGAGCTTTATACATGGACATGTGTGCAATGGTAGTTCCTACAGGTGGGCACACAGTCAGCATACTCATCTGAGTCTGGAAATGTGTTCAGCAGATCAAACATGGTATCTCCTTTCAACTGCCATGTCCCAAACTCTTTTGACTCTATTGTATGTATGAAGTAGGTCTTCAGTGACTATAATGGGGACCAAAGCGCCTAACTCATGCGTAGACACTAACAGGTAGCTAGCTATCTGAATCTGAATCCGACTAGAACACCTGGACATAACTGTTTGTTGTTTTCTTTCCCCTACCTACTTTAGAATGTTTTTAGGCTTGGGCTGAGAGTCATCCAGAGTCTTTCAGGTTCTGCATTTCTCCATCTCTCCATTGAGTGCTGAAGTCAGTTCCCTCATATTATCTCTCGCTTGTCAAGTCAGGTTAGGGGAAGTTTTATGCCTGAATCATTAGGTGATTGAAGTTTCTTACTAGAAAAAAAATATGCTTTGATGCTTCTGCAACCTCGAGGTTAAAACAATGGTGGACTTATAGCCAGGGAAAATGGTGCTCAAATAAAACCCATTACTGCTCAAAGCCCTCAGAACTCCATACAGGGGAATTGTAACCATACACTGAAATTGTAACCATACCTGTTCTTTGGAGTAAAAACAGACCATGAATGTACATTGCTAGAGCACACTGTAAAAATACTCATTGTTAACTCAGTGGACAGCTGTATATACAAGTTTAAAATACCTCATAAGGAACTCAGTGTATGAGATTATTGCATGTGATTCCATTTTATAAATACAAAAGAAGAAACATTTCAAAAGCCATTAATCACAGTAATGAGTATAAATTTGCTGCAGTGGAAAGAGCCAATTTGATGGCCTTCAGATATTTCATTTGCAACTCCCTGAATCCACTTCTAATCAATCCTGAAAAATTATCCCTGGGTTACAAGCAGGCTGCACAGAGACTCTGGGTTTACGACTCTGAGAAAATCCTCCTGGGCTGTCCTACAACCCAAGGCCCAGGACTGACTCAGAGTGAGTGTGGATCTTTGGTTAAGTCCATCCAGTGATCCAAACCAAGACCCAGTGATCCTGAAAATTCTGGTTTCCCATTTCTAATGTGGGCTGCCTGGCATAACTGCTCTGCAGGCTGCCTGCCAGGGCTTGGCATGGCTGGAGATGGGACGGCCATGCAGCTTGCCAGTGCCAAGACCTCGGGGCATCACAGGACTGTGGCAAATCCTAATTCCATAGTAAATCCCAGGCTGGCTTTCTGGCTTCCCAGGCTCCTTGCCTAGGAGCTAATGTACTGGGATGCCTCCCAGGGTCTGTAGCTTCGAGGGCAGTTTGCATAAGTGCTTCCCCAGGGCTCAGGGGAAAGGGGAAATGTTGTCAGGTTCATTGCTAGCCAAGCAGACCACTTCATGATTTGTCTTTTTCTGGCTCAAAAAAAGTGTTAGAATTTACAGTTCACAAGAAGTTTTATAAAGCTGGCTTTAGACTCAGTCGGATGAAAAATGTTGAAAAGGAGAGTTCCTTCTCAACTGGAACACTAGCTTCTCAACCAGCTCCAGTGAATACTATGCATAAATAATACCCTGACTTTTAATTTGCAGATGAAATCCAGAATACAAGAACACAAGGACCATCTCTTTACATGACCCCAAAATTATTGACAACTACAAAAACACGATGTTTGCAACCACTTCACTTACAGCCTGAAACCTATTAAACAATGACCTCATCTGAAGAGGTTTGTTAACATTAAGAATATCATTATTGTCGGTCACAAGAGGCTTGGTCTTGTTCCACTCGAAATAATTACTTTTACACTGCAAAACTATGAATTAGTTTATGAATTACAACATCAAATCAAAAAGTACAGTAGTCACATTACTTCTTGGGAGGTTTTATTGTATAGTTATTACTCCGCACACTAAATGGATTTTAATAATCCTATACTGTCAATACAATAATTTTCAATGAACTTCAAGTTTGTGAAAGAGGCCTTCCCCCTCCTGAATTCTTGTCAAATACACAGATGGTAAGTTTAGATAGAAGCCCATGCTTCTATCCGTTGTTGATAAGCATTCCTCTTTCTAGTCAGAGCAAGTAAATCGTGTATCTGTAGCTGATTTTTTTCAAGTAGTGTTTGCAAATTATTTTCTTTTATATAGCTGCAATTTCTGTAAAAGTCATATGTAATGAAAGAAAATTGTGCTCTTCTCCCTCTCCAGTTCTTGGAAGACATTTTAGGGAGAAGGATAATTGCTAGTGAGAGACAGCTCAGCGGAGTAATGCAGTTTACAGTGAATGTGAGTTGCAAGGAGATAAACAAGAAGGGAAATACATGGAGATCTACCCACTTTCAGGAACTAGAAAAATCTTCCAGTGAACTGTTGTTTTCCCAGATGTGTATTATTTACAGAGATGAGACTTCACTGAGATTTTTGTCTTGTATGCTTAAGCCCCTTAAGCTGCTTTGAACCTTAAAACTTGGAAGTTATGTTTGCTTCCATTTTTTTTCCCTTCTTTTTCCCACCTTCATTTTTTCCCTTATTCCCGTCTTGCCTTTTTAGCTTGTTCTGTCATCAAGGAAAATAAAATAAAATAAATAAATAAATAAATTAGGCCTGAAACTCTGTCATTTATCTTCACATGAAGCAGTGAGTGGTCCCATTTATTTAAATTGCAGCCTTCGGGGAGAGAAAAAGATGGCAGAATAGGTGGTAGTTTCTTCTGCAGCTTTAAAGCACAAATGATTTTTAGTGACCCACAAAGTAAATGCTAATTTTTGTCAGAAAATTATTTTAAGCTATGTGATAGGGTCATATTTTTGATTTATAAGTTAGCAGATGGGAGTTTTCATTTAAAGATATTCTAGTCAATTTTCACTGAAGCTGGAGACAGAGACCAATGTGCAAACATAAGGGATGCAAAGTAATTTAACCTTCTTCTAAACCACGAGTCTTTTAAATTAAATTTCTTTGCCAGGCTGCTGCTAACTCAGTGCAGTAATGTGCACAATCACATAAAGAACATAATTAGACTATAAATTACACAGTATATATACAGTGGCCTATAAATTAAACAGTGTAGTGATTTACTGGATGAAAAAAAAATATGAACGTGGTAAGTAGAATTAAATACCTGAGTGAAATTCTGGTGACACACCAGTGCTAACACACTTTAATTAGGGACGAGGTTTCCCTTGTGATTGCTCCATGTGCTGTCTCTTATACTGAGTACTTCCCAGAAGTTCTTGGCCCCGGGGCACATTATCTTAAGTCTCACCTTCCCCTGGGGCTACTTTTGCATTGCTACTGCTCCTTCCCGGCTAGTGCCCCATCAGGCAGTAGCAGTTCCAGCTGACCACTCGTGGAAGGCATGGGGAAGAATGGAGGGGACCATCTTCCTCTAGATGCTTACTGATACCATTCCTAAGTAAAGTTGCTCCTCCTGCCCCTCCATACAGCATAGTTTACAGGTTTGAGTTAGTAATCTGGAGTCCGGTTTGCCCTCTTGGGCATCACAGATTTGGACAGTGTGGGAGTGTTAGGTGGGTGTGCACAGGGTGCAGTTCCTCTGAGCTTGCAGCACCTGGTGCAAGCACAAGATGAGTGTTTGCGTCTAGGGAACACTGGCTGCTTTGGATCTGCTCCCGAGGAATAAAGCACTAACTTCCTTTCTGCAACACTTGGGCAACTGCTCCTTGAAATCTCTAACAGTGTCATGCTCTTCTAGTACATAGAACTTGTAGAAAGGGGTTTCAGACATCTAGGAAATTACAGCGATTGAGGTCATTTTAAATAGGATTTCTTTTGTCTAAGAAGATCTATGTCACTGTTGTGAAAAAGTGTCTCCACCAGTGAGATGGCTGAAGTGCATTAATTAATTAATTAATGGGCATTAAGTCCTATTTCCCTTAGTTCTGTTACAAACTGCTGAGAAACTATCAACTTATTTTGATAGGTAGCTAAGAAATACTTCAAAATAAGATAAGTTAGTTCTGAACAAAGGATTTTTGCAGTGTATTATCCCTAAATGCTGATTCCTTAGTTTCTAGTTTTTGTTTGTATGCATTTGATTTACTTGCCTGTCATCTTTTATCTCTCATCTTTTGGGGAAATAGAAATAGACTTAAACTGTAACTTGTAATGACCAAACAAACATTTGGCAGAATAAGAAAAGTGTTAATTCCCTGAGGAAGAATTGTGCTGCCAGTATCTCTCTTGGCCCTGGTTCAGCAGCCACAGAGGCAAGTCTTTTTCCAGATTTGGAGTTAGCTCTGTGTGGAAGCTGCACTCATGTGCTATTAGAGACGTCAAACAAAACAAGACCTTCATGCTTACTTAAAGTTTTTTTACCTGAAGATGTCAACTGTTTTTTCACCCAGGAAGTATGGTAGCCTCCCCCCCTTTCTCAAATGAAAAGAATTAAGGCACTGAGACTTATAAGGACTTTTCTAGAAGTCAAAGTGGATTTAAAGGCTGATCCCATAGCCCTGCTCCTAGGTGGGCTTCCTCTCACTTAGCTGCAGATGTCTGAAGGGCAGACATCAGAACTAATTGTTTTGGGCTCCCAGTGAAGTGAAATAGGCATTTCAATTTACATAACCTATTTTAGATGTTGACTTGGAATGATGTAAATTGTCCACGAGATGTGTCGGTTTCTTCCCTTGGCCTAGGGAAACCTAGGGTGATAAACTAAGAGTTAGGTTGTAGATTCTTTAGATTTAGATGAGATAAATCTGCCATAAGTACCAAGATGGCTTCCCTCCCGTAACAGGATGGATTTGGAAACTTTTTCCTACCTCATCTGATGTGACATCAGAGAGCTTGAGTCACTGGTTCCAGGAGTTGTGGCAGAGAAGGAAAGAACTCACTTCTCCCCAGTTTGAGAATTGTGTGCTGTCTGCAACTGTATAGCTAGTTCCCTTTGTTTAAGAGCAATTAGTGTTGAGAAAGCACTCGGTTCATACAGTAACATTGAAAAAACCAAAACCTGTCTAATTAACGATCAGTAGAGTGAAATTCAATTACCTACTCATTTCCCAGCTGCTGTTTTGGAAGTAACAGATTTTTAGCTGAAACCTTGTTCATTCTTCTTTGCTGTTGTCAACAACAAGCTATAAACAGGAGGGAAGAAGCAAAGGTTTTACTGTAATCTACAGCTGCAGGTGTAAAGCATACATTACAGCCTCTAAAAGCAGTGTGAGAACCATAATAGGAATCATGGGAAGCATTAAAAAACAATGCAAGGAAGCAGCATCTCAGAAATGAACTACTGAAAAATTTCCAGTTTATATTGGTTTTTTCTTCACTGAGTAGCCTTGGAGTAAATGTGCAGGAAATTGTTATGGTTTGTATCACCTGTTCAGAGAAGCTGATCTGGAGGGTTTACACTTCCCCAAGTGAGCTGCATGCGTTCCATTATCAAGTAGATAAAGGAGGAAGGAAATTTGGAAGGAACACCAAGGAGGAATCATAAATGAATGTGAATAAGGAAGGAGTGTAAAAGGGGAGAAGATAGAACTGTTGTGAAAGATCCATATGTTAATCCCAGTTGCTAAGTGGTTTAAAAGAGGGATGGATGATTGCAAGCAACTGAGTACCACAGCTCAGTTACTGCTTGTTGGATACCAGGGGTGTGCTCCAAACCCTGTGCAGTATGAGGTCAGATAAGCTCCTTGGCCACCATAAATACAGTATAAGTGAGTTTTCTCATCACAGGCACAACAGTTTGCTTTCAAAATCCAGAAGGCTTTTGTTTCAGGGTCTGGCATTTGAAAATGCTTACTCTAATTAGCAAATAGTTGTTACTGTTTGTTACTAGGTACATAAAAATAGTGAACTGTAACATGACATTTCTGATAGCTGCAACTTGTCAAATCCTTTAAGTTTTTATAAATTAAAATATTCTTAAAAATCTTTTCTCCCTATTTTTCATATTGTGTGGACAGAAAAAAAACCCTGCATCTAGCAAACCTGCATTTTTCTGGGTTGACAGCCCCCCCAACTGTAAGGTTTTGTCCGTAACTTTTGTAAAAAATTCTATTACATTTTCCTGCTTGCATATTCTTCACCTTTAATCTTAGCTGCACCAGTGTAAAAACCTGTCACTATTGCAAAGGTACTTGCATCCATGCTCTTCTTCTGCCCCCAGTATCCTGCTACCAACTAGACAACCTCCTGCTTTCACTTGTGCCAGCTCTGTCATTCGTCTCCTCCCTCGGCGAGCTGAGTCAGCCTGCTAAATGGGAAGAAAACTGTGTGCTCCGTTTGCTGTATTGCTTTGCGATAAGCACAGAGACAGAGGGAAGGGAGGTGGTGGCAGCGTATGGCTGGGAGTCGGGGATGAAGGGGGTTACAAGAGCCGGTCTCTCCTTTCTGGTGGCAATGTAGGTCAGACGAGTTCAACCTGCAAAACCTCACCTTTAGTCCTGCCCCTCTCTGACTTCTCCCTCTTGGACATTCCTCACCTTTCTGCCTTTATAGTTTTCTCCCTTTTCCTAAACTTACTCTGTTTCCTCCAAGTTCTGCATCTGTCCTTTTACTAGTCTTTTTCTTCTGTAGCTTCCAGATGGGGGGTTCTCATCTCCTCCATACTACTCTTTTCACTTTGGCGTATTTATTCAAACATACCCCACCTTGTTTTAATCTTACCCCTTTGTGGTGTTTAGCATGTCCTTTTGCATTGATCATTTTCAGAAGATAGGGCTAAAAATAAGGTGGTAATGCTATAGAACTTCAGGGCAGAAATACTATACACCTCTCCCACTGCAGAGCAGAGGCAAAATACTCGGAGTCAGAGCATATGCAGACTTGAAACCATGTCTTTGAGATAAATAAAAAGCAGAACTGCAGAAGGAAAAAAATAGGCACTAGGATCTTTTTTTTCTTAAAAAAAAAAATCCCAAACCAAAACCAACCCTAACACTTTTGTTTTGTTTTGCCTTCCTGCTTGTGGAGGTCCTAATGATTTGAAATGTTTGCTATGTAAAGTTTCTTTCTGTTGGGTGATGCTTTTTAATACAACTTGGAATTTCTGCAACTGCTCATATCCCTGCCTCATTTTCCAGGAAGAGCAATAGCACATATTCACCCGAGAGACAAAAATGAACTTTATGGGTAAATGCAGATATTGTCTTCTTTGACCACACCAAGTTAGCTGAAAATTACCTCCCTGTCCATGGGAACTCTTAAGGATGATTTCCTCTGCAATAGGAATTAACATCCATGGAAAATCTGTAGCTGGAAGCATCTTCAGAACATATAAAAACTTTGGCTCAACCCATTTATCTTTCCAGCATATAGTCTGAGTTATTTTACTTCCCCCCCCCCCCAAAAAAAAAAAAACCAAAACCAAACCCAACCTTTTCTTTTTTTTTCCCTGGAAGAACTACGTTACTTTTGTTTATAGATAACCCAATACATTGGTAACACGTTTGTCTAGATTATAGGTCAGAAATGGTTAAACTCATTAATTTCATATACATCATGCAGCACTAGAATAAGGCCACTTCCTCAGAGAATGACTTGAGAGAAACTAGGGGAGTTACTGTGCTAACAAAGATTTGTGCAAATCATTTAGAAATGATTAAAAAGATTGAAGAGGGCTCAGTAAATCATCTAGCCTGTCCCTAGCCTCACACTGCTGAGGTCATGCCTGACTGAGGGAGGTTTATGTTTTTTTAAACAATACCATTGATGGAGATGCCATAATCTCCCCAGCAGGTCACAGAGAAGTCCCTACTAATTATAAGACAGCAGAATTCAGTTTGCCTTCAGAATTTGTTTCGTTTTCTACAGTTTGTGTAAACCTGCATTCATGAAATAATAAATAGGCCGTGAAATAGCGATTCCTTTTTCAAAGACTACATGTTCAAGAGTGGTGAACCAGTTCTTTCAAATCACGTATTAGAAAAACGTTAATTAGAAAGTTAGTTTTGTTTCTCGCTCCTTAACCTTTAGGTCCTCCCTTGCAGGACCGGGGTGGCACCGTCAGCTCCAGGTACTGCGGGTGGCCAACGCGGGCAGGTCGGCTCCACGGGGTACCTTGCCCGGCGGGCCGTGAGCTGGCGTCGGGGACCGCCTGGGACGATCCGAGCCGGGCACAGAACCCCCTACCCCGGCGCCACCCTCTCCTCCGTGAGCCCGGTCCCGCGGCAGGAACGGGGGTTTCTCCGCCGTCCCGTCCCGTCCCGCCCCGCAGGTGCGGCCGGGCTGAGCGCCGCGGGGGCGGGCGGGTGAGCGACTGGCCCCGCCGCGGGGGAGTCACCGGCGCTGGGCGGGAGGACTGAAACCACCGCCCCCTCCAGCGGCGTGGGGGAGCGGCAGCGCTTTTTCCAGCTGCCGCTCGGGTTCACTGAGGGGCTGCGGGCTCCCGCGGCGGGGTGGGGAAGAGTTGGGGACGGGGGGGAAGCAGAAGTTGTAAGGAGGAGCGGGCGCCAAGGAACGGGGCCGGAGGCTGCTGGGCGGGATCCCCCCGCTGGTGACTGCCGCCGCCGTCTTGAGAGCAGAGCAGTGCCCAACACCGCTACACCCGCCGGCGCGCCGTGTGGAGGGATCAGCCGCTCCGTCCGCCCGCGCCCATGGGGGACTCGGTGTTTAGCGAGAAGCCCGCGCTGCGTTATGCGGTGAGTGCCGGGGCGGGATGGGGCTGCGTGGGACGGGGGCTCGTAGGACGGTGCGCCCACGTGTGGTGGGTGCGTTTGTCCGTCCGCCTGTGCTCACAGGCGCGGAAGCCTCGTCGCCGAACGTGAGCGGCGGGTGCGGGGGAGGCCGGTGGCGGTCCTGCCCAGGCGGGGTCCCAGCCGCGGGGAGCCTGGGCTGCAGCCCGCACCCGCTGTGGCCGTGCGGCTCCTCCCGGGGGGCGGCGAGGGTAACGGGGGTGTTTTTGCGTAAAGATGCGTTTTGGGGGAGTCCCGGGAGCCCCGTCCGCGCCGCGCTGCATGTCTGTCCCTGTTATTGCAAGTGGCGTGACGGGACGAGCCCCCAGAGCCAAAAGCGTTCTAGATATAACTGGTTCCGGCACCGCTCCCGCTGCATTTGAGATAGTAACACCATATTTTAGAGTTTCCTTCACAAGAGGTTGTGCTGTTGAGAAGCCACTTCCTTTCTCCCAGCCTTATTAGGAGCATTTTCTCGGGTGCTCGAGCAGAAAAAAAAAAGAAAAAAAACCCCAAAACACCAAACCGCATACAAACAACCAGCTGCCTCCTCTCCTGAAGTCATAAATAACTGCTAGCACGAGTAATAGCATGCGAGGTCTGATGCTGATTTCGTTTACACTCATGTAAATAACGAATAATTTTTTTGCTGTTGATGGAGTTATGTGGGAATTGTCAGTCAGAACAGGCTTGCTTTGCTGTTTCTGGTGAGTCCAGCTGCTGGTGCTGCAAGGATGGGTTGATTAGAGTGTCCCTTACAGGCTATAACGTCATGTGCTTTACTCACTCGGTTTGCTTTGATTCTGTCAGTATTTACCTTTAAGTTAAGTTTCTGTTTTGATTTTGCCTAGTTTTTAAATCTTACGTGAACAATTTGGAGTAGAAGAGGTTGTTAGCCTTTTTTTTTTTTTTTTTTTTTTTGAAGGGGGTATAATGTCTGTAAATACACCCACTCAGCTGTATTAGTGCATTCGGCTACTGTAGTAACACTACAGCTTTTAGAGGTATGGCATGTTGGCTAAAACAGTTTAGCAGAAGCAGATATGCTTTGTATCATGAATGAGTAGTGACAGTGATTTCACCGGGAAACTCAGTATGATGCATCAAATGAATTGGAACCTCTTCTTTTAATTGGGTAATCGCCCTGTTCGTATTTACACACACAGGAGACCAGTGCCAGTCACGTCACATGCTAGCTCCATGAAACTTTTATTACTTCCTGTGATTGTGCTTGTCAGTCTACCATTAACTCCTAGTTACAGATGCGTTATTGTTTCTGTCAGTTGGGTATCAGTCCATTTTCTTGCCGGCAGCAGACAGTGCATTAAGTTCAGGTCAGCAGGCATGCAAATGAAAAAGCAGGATGGCCAACCATCTCAGATGAGCATTACCACTGTTGTGAACCCCCTACTCTTTGACTGCTGTATGTTACAGCAAAGGGGAAATTATGCACCTTAAGAGTAACACTTGAAAGTATTTCCTACCATCTTAAGATGTATTTCAATAATAAAGTAACAACACGTATATACATCTAGGAGATGAGTTTGGCAGGTGACGTGACTTGTTTGTTTAGAGAATATGGATCTGGATGCTTTGCATTATCCATGCATGTGCTTGATGTGAAGTCTATGAATAGCCTAATTGAAAACAAATGCTTGTTGACCTAAAGGTAGGCTAAGACTTTAGAGCTCTGTTTGATCGAGGCCTTGGTAATTACTGCTTAAATGTAACTTTCTCATTAACTTTGAATAATTGTGTGGTGCAAATACAAACTTGTTGTTTTGATAAGTGCAAAATAAAAATTATACAGTGTTTAAAATAATAGTATTTAATAGCAATTATTTTATTGGCAGAACTGTGACTTCTTTGGTGGGCTTTTCTTTGCTTTTAGGGACAGATAATTAAAGTTTCACGTTTTTCATAAAAGCTCATAAGGAAGCATCTGCATTAGTGTCTTGGTTCAGATAAGCAGTGTGCTTTTGAAAGGACTCTCCCAGTCTTCCCCACTTGTGTGCCTTGGTTCATGCCTTGAGGCAATCCTAGAATGCTGGTAAACAGCATTTGTTCAGGTGGTGCTTAACTGGGGAATACGCTGCTGGTGCTGCCTAGTGCCTGGAGGGTATTTGAGCCTCAGGACCAAGCTGGAGTCGGCTTGAGTGTAAACTATTGAAATTCGTGTGGTTTGTGCATTGGGTCCTCTGCCGCATCTCCTTAGCTCTGCCATGCACTACTGCCGGTGGGACAAGGTAATGTTGCCATAAATCATAAGGGGTGCCACTGTGATTCTGAAGCTTCATGGTGCAAGCATGAAGTTCAAGCACAACCTAGAGAAAGACAATAATTTAAGGCTGTGACGTTAGTGGGAATGATCACATAACCTATAGAAAGTTTGATCCAAGGTATATTAAGTGTGATTGGGATGACTGGTAATTATATCGTACTTGATTTATTCCACTTTGAACTCAGCATTGGTGTTGATTTGCCAAAAAGCTCCTGTAGGCAAAGAGGTAATGTTAACTAGATGAAACATTTTTTTTCCCTCAGTGAAAAGTAAGGTAAAAGAAATCAGCCAGCTGAAAATAAGTAAAATATCTTACTAAGTGAGAGTAGCTTGAAAAAAAAAAAGGGGGGGGGGAGAGGGGGTTACACTTGCACTGAGTCACAGAATTTATTTTTTTTTTCCCCTCTTAATATCTTTTCACCAGCCCAGAGACCTTTGAGAGCTTCTTCCTTTCTCATAGTGATATCTATATAGTAATTTTTATGAAAACTTGTAAAATTGAATAATATCCCAACCTCACTGTGTGTTGCTAGGCCAAGCTGTACCATTTAATTTTCAGACCTAGATTAGTTTTACCTGCCCATTAATCATCTGTCTGAATTCACTCTCATTTACAAGCTATTTTTGGTGTTGTGGTGTTTATAACTGATACTAAGATCTCCAGTTGTTCCAGGAACATTTTTCAAGTTGTTTCATTAAGAGAGATGGCTACCTTCCTTACTTGAGATTTCTTCCTGTTGTTTCTTAAATTCATATGGTTTTTTTGCTTGCTTGTTTGTTTGTTTTTAGCAGCAGTTATAGGAGGAATTAAAAGCTGCTTTGTCTATTTTTTTCTAAAACCCCAGAAATCAATATTGTACTTAGTTTAAGAGATCCATTGGTAGCTTGAAATGTAGTTTTTTTTACATATGTGAAGAAAAGACTCAAAATAGTCTTAAGTGTTGCCCAACCAACCAGCCCTTCCTCAGTGGTCCAAAGCAGGAGTCTTGAAGTATGATCTGGTTTGGATATAGCTGTTTTAATCTTGGTGTAGCATCTTGAATCTTGTTTTGTCTTGAAACGTTTGCCAGAGGGGTTTTCCCTGAAGGGAAAGGACGTTTTCCCTGATGAGGAAACACTGGCTGTCTTTAACCAGGGAACATGAGAAACTGGGGACGAGCTGGAATTGGAAGTGGCTGCCATGACCTGTGGGGCACTGCAGGGGATTCATTTAAAGAGAATATGTGTGATTCCTCCTTGGGGACAAAAACTGGGAGTTCTGGGAGCCAGAGTAGAGGGGATGTGTGGGTCTCTGGGGGATACAAATGTGAGTTGATATCTGTCGCTGATAATGAGGTCACCTCCAATTCAGATGTCAGAGAGTATTTTGGGAAAAGAAGGGTCTTTCCTTGCTGCCAGCAGTGTTTGGGGTATTGTCTCGTCTTGCATGTTGGTTCAGCCTGCACCCAGCTGATCCTTTGCTTGTGTGGTGGGCAGACTTGCTGCTCACTCTTAACCATCCTAAATCCCTCAGTCTGTGTAGAAGGATGGAGGAAACAAAAGAAATGGTTTGTGAGGGGAAAATGACACTAGTAAACTGCAAAATGGCCTTGTGGAGTGCAGAGGGAGTTAAAAAAGAGGATAATGGACATTTTCCTACAATATTCTAGTTATAATTACTAATTATTACTCATAACAATTAGATTACAGAATATTTCAAAGTGGAATACTGAGATTGGTGGTGACACTGTAAAACTGTAAGCTGGAACTGTAAAAACCTCCTCATGAGGAGGACCCAAGCACTGATGTCCTTCTGTGGGCTTGCTTGTGTTTTGCAAGAATCTATTTTCTTTAAGGAGAGTTGTTTGTCACATTGCTTGAAGACTCGAGCCTTCAGCCACTCATGTATTTTAACAACAAAATTATGTGCCACAAGCAGACCACATTTATTATGGTGATTGCAGTAAAACCTACAAGTAATTTATCTTATGGGACTAATAAGAGTGCTTCCTATACCCCGACCATTTGTCTGGTTTCTCTCTCTTCCCAATGGGTGTGCCAGCAAGAAGCAGCACAGAAGCAGACCAGACCAGTGGGTATCCAGATCAACCATAATGTGCATTTGCAGTCACATTTGGTGAGGTGGAGGACAGACTGTGGGATTCAGGCAGTGCTTGACGTGAGAGTAAGTTTTTGCCCACCAGGCTCTAAAATTTAAATGTCTCTGCTCCATGGGAGATAACTGCTTATTTTCTTATATTCTGAGTGCTTGAAGGCAGAGTTAACTTGTTCAAAGAAATTAAATCACTCTGTAGGTGTTGGTTTCAAATTAGAAAATTGTGAAGCAAATTTCCAACTTTTCTCAGGTAAGGAAGCTACAGAACCGGCATCTAGCAATAGAGGAATGCTCAAATGTCAAATTTCTGGCATCTCACTCTCAGATTTTATTCATAAGGGACTTACTCTGACCTCATACAATTTGGAAGTTTTGCAGGAGGAATATAATTTCTGATTGCAGCTGAGCCCAATCCTTCATTCTTCATTTGGGTGAAATTCCCAGTGACAGTGATGATTCATGCTTACACTTATGCAAGATTTGAAAGTGCTTTTATTGCTAATCTCTAAAGAGCATATATAAATGTAGGAAACTAGCACTATTTGTCGCTCAATAGTGAACACCAAGGCCAAGCTTTGATTTGGATTGATGGAATCTGAAGGGAGTTCAGCCAGCTTTTATCTGCTGTGTAAAGTGGCCGTGAGCTAACGCCAAAGAGCTGGGTTGAGGGGAAGAGATGAAGTGAAGAGCTCTTCTGTGTATCGCAGGCTTTTAAAAAGTTGCAGGAAGTAGATGTCAATTTGGATCAGGTAATTTTTTTTTTTACAGCACTTGAAAACTTGATGCATTCTTGGAGCTCTCCACACACACGTAGATAGGAGTGTCCTTCCAGTTGTGTGTAGAAGAAAAGATGGGGCAGATGCAGATTGAGTTTGGCAGGGTTTACTAGGTCAGGTGGGGAGCCATGCTGACATGGTGGTCATCTTAGTCTGCTCCCAGATGTTGACTGGGAATACCCAGCTGGCCTGAAGTATGGAGGAAATTGCCCACCTCATGGATAGAGAGCAAGAGGTAAATCTCCCCTTTCATTCGATTTCTCTGCCTGTCTTTACATTTACCACTGCAGCACAATTACAGTTCTTGTAACAGTACTTACAAAGATGCTGTTTAATAAAACTCCACGTGAGTGGAGCTTCAGGTTTTTTATTCAGAGAGGCACACAATCATTCAGCTCTGATGTGGTGATCTGCTTCCCTGGTACAATTTATTCGCATTATGCTTCTCCAGGAGATTTAATAAACCAGCTGTTGTCCTTTGTAAAGCTGCTGGATGAATGAGGTTTTGGGCTCACAATACTGAGGAAGTCTACTTGAGCAGCAAGGTCATCTGTGGCCAAAATTGGCAACCTGTGCCTTTGAGGAAGGTTAGCCATGCAGATGAAAATTGAGGATTTCAGTCTCTGTTATGCCCTTTTTTGGTGATTTTTAAGGAAGGATCTTCTCTGGTCCTTTTGAATTTTTTTTTTCCCGTTGAAATACTTCTCCTCTTAAAAGAATTGAGGTGTGGAAACACATGCTAACCTTTGAAAGCTGTTCAGATGTGAAGGTGGTGTGATAGAAAATTATCGTGAAGTAAAAATGTTGGACTCCGTGTGGTTGATATTTCTCTCCCAGGCTGATGTTTTGTATTTCAGTTCTGCTTCCCAGAACTTTTCTGAGATTTGCAGGCCCATTTTTACACTTTCAGCCTGAAGAGTGAAGCTGTGTAAATGGGAGATTATAGTCATATATATATTCAGATAGTTGGTTCTACTTTTGTTTACCTTCAGTTGCGTATCAGTTACCTTTTATGCCTAAGTACTTGGAAGAAGGAGGTTACTTGCTTGAGAGATTTGTTTCTATTGATTTAAATATAGTAAAGTGGATTTGCTGGTGACAACTCTTCAAAATTTCATTTACTCAACATATAAATTTCAAATAAAAATGACACCTAAGAAGCAATCTGTTTTACATGACCTGCCTACAGGGTCTTTTGAACACCTTTGAACAACTTCTGTTTCTCTGTTAAGTACCTCTGTCATTCACTGAGTAGTGTGCCTGTGCAAGGGCTGTTTGCTGCTCTTGTTCTAATGGAATACCTGTACTTGCAGCAAAACCACAGCTGAACTCTCAGTGGATCGGAAATAATGTATTCAGAGTTCAAATTTCACACTATTCCTGCCTTTTGATGACATTTGAGAATACAGAAAGCCATTTCACTCCATGCAGTGAAATGGCTTTTTCTTTTCTAGGGAATAAAAAAAAGTGTGCATGCATTGTATTGCTTACAAAAAGAAGCTGACAGCCTTTCTGTAGCGTGTGTTGACTGATGAATCCATGCGGTTCCCATTGAGTTTCTCTAAAAGGGTGTCAAATCTAAATGCTCCCTTGGGAGACACCCTGGTCTTGCTAGGCATGGCTGACTCAAAAAGAAAAATAAGTAATGTTTTTCTTGCTAATGTTTAGTATCTAAGCATTATTAGCAGTGCACAGTTAAAAGGATTTCCTGAATATTTCCTCTGCTAAATCAAAAAGTGTTAGGAATTGCTAATGGAGAATTGAATATATCAACAGTACTTAAATAGACGGTAGTAATGTTCAGTTGCTAAGGGCAACGTAAGTAAAGTTTGGGTTTGTTCAGGCTATGGTGCCCTCAGGTATGCAGGTAGAGTAAGTGCTGATAATAACTACCTGTGAGATAGTCTCCTGTTTTTTCATACTTGAATGCTATACATTTTTGAAGAAAGGGAATGAATCTTCGGAAATTATACTGAAGGCTGTTTGATATTTCATCATACAATTGAATTGCTTACTTTATCTGAATCTAATTATTAATCACCTTTGTTATGCTGTCAGGAAGGTAGGTGATTCTGTGATTTTATGGCTGCTATTATGCTGTGTAATTCCACTAGATTAGAGCCCCTCTTCACTGTTTTTGTTTATTGTGGTGATCAATTCTTTCTTTTTTTTTTTTTAAATCAAACATCTCGAACGGCTAAATATGTCTATAGGTACCTGGTATGTAGTACCCAAACTTTTGCCTGATCATCTATATCTCCTGAAACTTGCGGTTATTTCCTTGTTGATATGGATATAAAATTTGCGAAAGTTTACATATTTAAAAAGTTGATTGCATTTTATAACTTGTCAGATTTGCTTTACAGACCTAAATTAGGTGATGTTTAATATTGATTATTTCTCCTTTTGCCCATTAGGATCTGAAAGCTCCTGTTATGCTCATCCAAACGTGACTTGGCGTATGGATTTGGTATCCTTGCAGGCTGAAATTCTCATTTGAGTAGATTATTTTTTCCAGTCTAGTCCTATTAATAAATATCCTGAGGCTTGCAAAGCACTTTGTTGTTTAAACACAAGCTGTGGAAAAGAACCTGAAGATAATAATTTGATAGATGGATATTGAACTTGCTTAAAAACTTGGATGTACGTTTATACTTTCCAAGTGAGGTCTTGAGTGAGCATAGTATACAGTGATATCTGTATGAAAACCAACATGAAACCATAAACAAATTCTGTAGAGAGAAAACCATAAGTACTTGCAGCCAGGTCCTGTTCTTGCTGAAATATGTCCCAGTTCTTGAAGCAGATGTTGAGTCCAGCTTTGTGCAGAGGCCACACCCTCTGTTTCCCTTGGCAAATTGTCTCACATTCCAGCGACCCTCTGGGCAAAACATCCTTTAATTGGTACTGTGGCCTTAAATTTTTCCTTATAATGCTGTGATAAATTGTTCATGTCCTGTAACATTGCAGGCTGTCACTGATATTTGCATACTGTGATTATGTACCCCTTTAATGTCAGCTTTTGTAGCTGTACGTGTTGAATGTTGGAAATATTCCTTTCTGTGCAAGCTGTTCGAAATAAAAGAGAATGATTTAGTTTAGTGCAGAGTATGGTACTGAGGAACTTGTGGTAGAATGTCAGAGATTTTGTTGATTGGCAAGCAGAGATCTCTATGAGTAATTGGGGAACCCCCTGATTAGGTAGCTGCTTCCCCTCCCAGATGCTTGTTTCTGTGGTCTTTCCTTGTGGGTGCTTTGAGACTTGGGTTCAGAGGCTGTTCTGGCACCTGAGCACATCTAGACAAATGGTAGAAACAGGTGGTAGGAGAGGAAGAGCATGACTTGGCTTTTTGATGGAGGGTGGATGTCTTTCAGAGTTGCAGCTTCTGAATCTCTTGCTACTTGTGTTATCTGCAGTGTCTTGCAAAGGTAGGGCTAGGAGCAGTGACCAGTGAGATTTTGTTTCAACCCATGAGAAGTGTGAACCTCAGGAGCTGCCCCTCCAGTAAAGGATGTGAGATGTTCAGGTCTTGAAGATGTATGTATCTTGATGATGTATTTTCACTGGAGATATGTCTGGCATACACCTGCATAGCTCTCGGCATCGTTTAGATGACAGGCAGTGAGTCTTAACCCTTCTGTTCAGCCTCAGGGATGGGAGGTGACCCTTTTTAGTATGGAGCTGCTGACCGGTGTCCTTGTAACCTGAGGGCTGAGTTGCCTTGCTGCTGCCTGCTTGGGGCGACAGTTGGAGGAACACCAGAGACTGCTGCTAGTGGGGGTGTAGCACCATGTAACAGCTGAGCACTGTATCCCTCACTTCCTCTTGCATGTGATGTACAGAACGACTAAACTATCCAGGAGCAAACAGTGAAGCCTGGAGTCAATCCTGTTCTCAGCACATCCTGCCAGTTTTGGATTTAAAACCACTGGGTTTTCCAGAGGCCATTTGTAGTCTCTATTTTTCAGCAGAAAGCCAACTCGGGCTCAGTTTGAGCTTCAGGGCACGCAGGTTAGTTTTCTTTTTTTTCTTCTTTCAGGCAAGGATTTTGCTGGTGCATTGTTCTTGGCAGGTAGCTTGATCTGGGCTTCTTAGTTTTCGTGTGGCTGGGTGACGTCACAGTTGGATGCTCTGGCTGTGAGAAATGAGGCTGCTAGTGATGAGCTTTGTTTTTTTTGGAATTAATGAGGAGCATCAATATGAATTCCTCTATAAACATTTATGGATTTTTTTTTTTTTAATGTGCTTATCCTGCAGTGTATTCAAGACATCTGATTTAGATTGACGTAAATCTGAAATTCAGTCTTAAGGCCACAGGAAAACAGTCTAATTAAATGCAAAGTTGAGAAATTTACCTGTCTTGCCCCCTTATCTATCTTCTCCAGAATTCATTTTAGTCAGAATTTTCCATACACAACTTCACAGCCCATGTGAAGCAGTGTCAAATTCTGTATTTATGGGAATTTAAGATGATAAAAATGTTGCAACAGGGCAGAGTCAATCAGAATTGGGAGAAAAAGGGTAAAAAAGAACAAACTGTGCAATCCTTCTCTGTAATTATACATTTCTCTGTCTTTGCTTTTTTTTTTTTTTACTAAACTTAAGAGTGTGAGTTGCTTACATTTATTTACAGAAAAGATGCTATTGTCCTTTCTGATTACTGCTCAGCTGATGATTTACCTTCTGGCCAATTATTTTTGGGGAGAAATTCTCTCTGCTGTGAGTTCGCTAATGGAGAATAATTGTCCCAGTACAAGTGATTCGTGACATCAGAAGCAGTCCTTGCAATTCTTTAATTATCTGATAGTACTGTAGTCTTTGAAAGCATTCCTTCATATGAGAAATCTGGGAGTCTCCATTTATTGATTCTTGCTGCATGAATTTGTTTGTTTTCGGTGATGCTGAACAGAGTCATGTATTTTACTTCTGGAGAGAGTACGTAATGGCGGGAGAGTTAAATCCTTCAGTGCTAGAACAGCATTTCAGGCTATAAATTAAAGTCATCATAGTCTGACTGTAAATTGGACAAGATTGTGACCTTTCCTACAGTGCCATGAATTGGAGTTTTCTCATACTCTGTGTGACATCATTTTGCATCACTTCTCACTTAAGCATTTCCATCATCCACTTTCCATTTTAAATGTCTTTTCTAATCTGGGCAATTCTGTGATTTAAAGATTCCTGGGGAGACCTTATTGTGGCCTTCCAGTATCTGAGGCCTACAAGAAAGCTGGGGGTGGGGGGCAGGGACTTTTTTACAAGGGCTTGTAGTGATAGGATGAGGTAAGATGGCTTCAAACCGGAGGAGGGTAGTTTTAGACTAGAAATTAGGAAGAAGGTCTTTACCATGAGGGTGGTAAGAGACTGGGAACAGGTTGCCCAGGGAGGTTGTGGATCCTCCATCACTGGAAATGTGAGGTTGGATGGGGCTTTGAGTAATCTGGTCTGATGGGACATGTCCCTGCCTGTGGCAGGGGGGTTGGAACTAGATCATCTTTAAGGTCCCTTCCAAACTGTTCTTCTGTGAAGTCATCTAATTCTGTATTTGCATTGATGCAGGCCTTCTCAAACCCAGGTAAGCAAAACCTAGTTTTGTGCCTTTAAGTATGTCATCGTAGCGTACAGATAACTTCTGTGAAGGGATGAGGGGAAAAATTACACTTTGGATTCTCAAATTTATTGTCTTTCAGTAACTTTTAGGTCTGTACAGCTGTACTGGAAAAGATGCCTTTGCCAGGAGCGAGCCCTGTGCATTTAGCCAGCTCAGCTTTGGGCTGCGTGGGTTGGGTGGTTGGTTTTTTGTTTGCTTCTTTGTTTGTTTTCATTTTTTAAGATTTGTTTCTTACGTAGTGTTGCCAATACAAAATACCAGTAATTGTTACTATGCAGCAAAACTCTTTTAATGGTGTTGCAACTCCTGTTTTCTTCCACACGATTGTAAAAGGTGAAGGGCAGTATTTCTGTCCCTAGAGTCAGTAGAGAGTAATTGAAATGCACACAGAGAGCACATGTGATGAGTAACAAGAGTAACAAGCTGCTGTGTTTTGGTTTTTTTTTGTGGTGGGTGTTTTTTTGTCTGTGTGTGTGGTGTTCCCCCCGCTGCGGTCTCTTCAGCATAACCCCAAAGGTTTGTCAAGAAATATTACTGCCAGGAAGCCCTTACAGTTATTGTCTATGCCTATAAATATGGTATCTCTTAACTTGCATTTAACATTAAGCAGAATTTACTTATATCTTACTTTAGTTTATTTTGTACCAGTTGTTTAAATTGCTTGCTCTTTATGTAAAACTAGTGCCTGGAAAAGGAATTCCAACTGAAGAAACATTGCTGAATTTCTTTCCTTTAGTAATGTGTTCCTGTGGATTTTTTTTTGTTTGTTTGTTGCCTGTTAAATTGTGTCTCTTGCAAGAAGGTGAACAAATGAACCAGTGTGAAATACAGATGCTCTGTAGGTCATCCACACCAGTTTCATAAAAACTGTGCAGAGAGCATTATTAGTCCAACTTATATTGGGTTATTTCTGGTGGAATATGCACACTTTTAAATAATTTTCTAGCCTTCACTACATTTTAGTGTAAAAATAAATATAATGTAGTTGGCTATTAGTAATTATTTTAAATAAATATATTTAATATTATTATATTATTAATATTAAATGTGAGGTTCTGCAAATTAGAACATCCCTTTCACTAAAAGTCACAGGAAATAGCACTTCTCCGAAGTTGTGTGCATTCATAATTAATTTGCTAACACACGTTGTCCATGATAGGTTTGTTAGAACTGAGATCTTCATTTTGCTCTCCTTTGTTAATTATATTTCCTTTAATTTTGCTGGTATCATTTTGCAAGGTGAGGCTTTGGTTTGAACCCTTCAGATTCACTTGTACTGGAAGACTTCAGCTGTGAAGATGGAGGAGATTGACATGAAAATGATTCCCTCTGTTTTTCCCCCTTGTCTTGTATGGATTGTCATTGCATTGTGTGTTAGTCTTCTTTGTTTGAGACACTTGTATGTTTGATCTCTTATCTAACATTGTTACTCTTTTAAGGATGCTAGGCCAGGCTAAGTCAAGGTTTCATTTTACAAAGATGAATATTTTGTTCACAGTATGTATTTATTACAAGTTCTCTAGGTGAAGTTTTCTGAAATGCTGCAGTTTTGCTCATGGTGAGCTCTGGAGTCTTCTTCATCTTGACCACTCTGATAGCCTTCTGTGGTGGTATGACTGGCTGGGTAGATGAGGGAAGAGCAGTGGATGTTGTCTGCATTGACTTGAGCAAGGCTTTCAACTCATTCTTCCCCATCATCCTCATAGATAAGTTCAGGAGGTGTGTATTAGATGAGTGGACAATGAGGTGGATTGAGAACTGGCTGAATGACAGAGCTCAGAAGGTTGTGATCAGCAGTGCAGAGTTTAGTTGGAGGCCTGTAGCCAGCGGTGTTCCCCAGGGGTCGGTACTGGGTCAGGGTCAGTCTTGTTCAACATACTCATCCATGACCTGGATGAAGGGATGGAGTGTACCCTCAGCAAGTTTGCTGGTGATACAAATTGGGAGGAGTGGCTGACACACCATGAAGCTGTGCTGCTTTCAGCACCTGGATAGGCTGGAGAATCGGGCAGAGATGAACCTAATGATGTTCTACAAGGACAAACGTAGGGTCTACAACTGAGGATGAATAACCCCATACATGTTAAGGGTTGACCTGCAGGAAAGCAGCTCTGTGAAAAATGACGTCTGAGTCCTGCCTGGTAAATAAGTTAACTGTGAGCCCACAGGATGCTCGTGTGACCAAGAAGGCCAGTGGTATCCTGGGATGCATTAACAAGGGTGTGACCAGCAGGTTTGAGGGACATTGTCCTCCCTCTCCATCCTGCCTTAGGCCACATCTGGACTACTGTGTCCAGTTCTGGTCTCCCCAGTTCAAGAGGCAGGAAAATACTAGAGACTGAGTCCAATGGATGGTTATAAAAATGGTTAGGGGATTGGAACATCTCTCTTATGAGGAAAGGCTGAGAGACTTGGGGCTGTTTAGCCTGGAGAAGACTTGAGAGGGGACCTTATGAAGTGTTTAAAAATATCTGAAGGGTGGGTGTCAAGTAGAAGGGGCCAGTCTCTTTTCAGTGGTGCCCTGTGATAGAACCAGGGGCAATGGACACAAACTGGAACACAGGAAGTTCCATCTAAGCATGAGATAAAACTTGTTTTCTGTGAGGGTGATGGAGCACTGGAACAGGCTTCCCAGAGAGGTTGTGGAATCTCCTTCTCTGGAGACTTAAAAATTGCCTGGACACATTCCTGTGCAGCCTGATCTAGGTGTTCGTGCACTGGCAGGGGGGGTTGGACTAGATGATCTCTAGAGGTCCTGCCTCCAACCTTTACCATTCTGTGATTCACCGGAAGCAGATTTTAGTCACAGCTTCTGAAAATCCACAGATTTGCACAGCTGCTTGACAAGGAAGGGTGAGGATGGTTTCAGAGCTCTCAGAATTACTTATGAGGTCTTTCTTCAAAATAAGTTTTGTCCATTTCCTCTTTCCATTTCCATTTATACATGGCCTCTTTTCTGCTGCATCATTCTGTGTTGTGGCTCCATTTGCTCCCCTCCGCTCCCCAGCACGCACGCGCACATACACACACACCCACACACACACACAAATCTTATGTGGTACCTCTTTCTTCCACACAGACTTCTGAATGATCTGTTAGAAATTATTTGGTGAAGTTACATCTCTGAGGTTTGGTTTAGATTCTGTGGGAGGTGAGGGTTCTTCTGAATATGGGTGGGTTTTTTTTGTGTTGGTTTTTGTTTCGGTTTTGTTGTGGGGTTTTTGGTGGTGTTTTGGTTTTGTTGTTGTTTTATAAGTAGTCTAGCTAGTAACTTATATCTTACACTGAAAGCTCAAATTATGGAATAATTGGTCCGTTTCCTTCTTTAGAGTGCCTTGTATACTGTCCTATATAATCGTTACAGTTGAAAGCATGGGATTTCGTGAAAGACCCTTTATTGATATTTTTAGTTCTCAAGAATTCAGTAATTCTTCTATGATCAGAAGAAATTTGAATCCTATTTCTGTTCTTGATTTCATTAAAACATCAGGTCCTATAAATTTTCTTCATAATCATTGACATTGTGTGCTAAAAAACTTTGGATTTCTTTTTGTATGAACTGATACAGTAGTGTATTCTGTACCAGAGAGAATAGCATTAAAAATACACATGCCTTGCTTTAAAAGGCAAAGTAAACATTGATTTTTATCTCTGGCAATCAGCACGCAGGTGGAGTTGAATGTTTGAAAGCAAACTGTTGATCTGAAACATTCCTGGTCATCTAGAGAGATGTTTGTTAACTGCAAATCAGAGTGTACCCCTGTTTGAGTAACCATGCCAGATCCTTAGGGTAACCTTTGTGTTGCCCCTTCTCTTTTTTAGCAGGTCAGTACCGTAGTTTTTAATGAAATGCAATTTATAAACTAATAGGAGCAGAGCTTGTTTGTGTCTTGTTCTGTGAAGTGTATAATGCATTTTAGTGCATTCAGACTTAATAGTGTTAAGAGTGTGTCTGTCCTTGGTTTTCCCAAATAACCTTGTTAACGTACTTGGTGATTCATCTTGCTGTTTTCTGGCATGAAACTTTTTTCTCCCAACTAGTGGTAATACTACGCAGTTTTCTGTTAACTCGGTAGAATTTGTTTTTATCTATTAAGGATGCAAAAGCAAGCGGGAAAAGAGGTGGTCATATTTATTCTGGCATAAGTATCTGCAGTTAATGGAGTTACCGTGAGGAATTAATGTGTCTCGCTATTCATATTATTTAATTCCGCTTGAACTGGCCCCTAGCTATCTTTGTGGATCCATTTTTAAAGCAAGCACAAGTGCAACTTAAGCAGGGTGAGTGGAGCAAGGCAACAATAAATGCTCTGACTCATCACAGTGCACATTTAGGTATTTATAGAGATATTTAACTCTTAAGTGCAGTGTCTCAATCTGGCTCCAAAGAAGCAGATAAAAAACCCAGGCCTTTTTGATTGTATTGATCAGGCAAATGAGGTTGCTTCCTTTAAATCTCCTTAGGGCTACATTGCTTGAAGCAGAAGTGGTGAAACAAATGGCTGTGTATTCCCTGTCACCCCATACAGTTATGTCTTATGATCAGGTTTCTTTGCATTTGGGATTGACCTTTTTGTCCATGTTGTGCCACACACAGTACAGATTTTGGATGGTCCCAGCCCTGTGAGTGATGCTTTCAGCCTCAGTAATGGTTTTAAATAAGCAAATCTAGTGAAGACTGAAGGCCAGGACTATTCCTGCCCTACTGCATTAACCTGTTCTGAGCTACAGCAGTTGTCTTGTTTCAAACAAGGAAACTAACACTGTGTCTGAGTGGGCACTCTAGGTGAAGTCTTACTGATGGTTTAGCTGGGTGTTTTCTTGAGCTCCATCTTGCCTCTAGCAGCTGGTCGCTTCAAGACCGCTGCCTGTTCGGCCAGTATGCACCAGTGTTTGGTGCGTGTTCTCTCTGAGTAAGTGTAACACTGCAAAAGAATTCCTTTTATAGAAACTGTGCTGACACTCAAAAAAGGGCTGAAAAAACTCTTGTGTTTGATGAATCCTGAATCTTTTCAACTAATTACCAGTGGCTTGGTTTTCATTAGTCCTAGAGGTTGTTAGCTCCCAAAGTCTTCAGCTGCAGCTGTTTGCTCAGCATGGCCGAAGAACAACACCTAGACATACATTCATATAAATCTTTCTGATTTATACATAATCCTGCTGACACACCCATGTAAGTGAAGGCCAAGCCAGGATGCAGACCTGCCTTCCTACCCTATTAGTAACAAGCAACCCAAAAAAGATGTTTCTTTAGGAAAGGAGACCCTTATAAAGTCAAGCATGTCTGTCTTGTATCTTTCTCTTGTGTATATATAATACAATGTATTAGTTACATATTAGTGTGTGTTTTAATGCTCTGTTTGTATGCTGTTCTTTTATTGTTTCCTCTGCTGGAAGTATTTCAATTGAGGTTATCCACAAGATTACCCAATCACCACATTATGATTGGTCTTTAACAAATGTGATTGTCATCGCCACCACAGGAGAGAGCGATGGAGCAAGGCTTGCTGGTTGGCCTCTCGATGGTGTAACAGAACTCTTTTTCTCTTGCCGGGAGATGCTTAAGTTACCTTGCTGACTCCAAGTTGTTATCCATTTTGAAATGTTTTGAGTACAGACTTTTCTTTCATCTTGCGAAAAAGAGAGCAGACAGCCATTTCTGATGCAAGGTTAGATTTGCTGTCATAATACCTAATTGTGGCTGTGGGCTATTGTGGTATTTTCAGTGTTGCTGTTATTGAGAACTCACCTGTGAGTTCTAGATAATTATTTTTCAGCAATCCATTTTCCTTACAAGTCCTCTCTTTTCAGTGGTAGCTTTTGTCTTTCCACAAAAATAATTTCAAGTGAAAAGAAGGAATTAAAAAAAAGATGCAGTTTTGACAGCAGCAGAAGTAATTGCATTAGTTCTGGGAACGAAAAATACACCAACTTTGGAGAAGAATTTAAGGTCTGTGATACATGTATTGGTAAAGCACAGCTGAACTTACAATAATAACATTGATGGACTTGACTTTTACTCACAGCTGTGCTTGCAGAAGTGTGCCTCTTCTACAGTACATAGGCTGGATCAGCATAAAAACAACTTATCCAGCAGTGTTTCAGGTCATGTAATAATTTCATCAGCCTGCTTTCTGTTGCTTTCTTTTGATGCTTGTGTACCTCTTCCCTACTTCAGGATCAAAACTGTGTTTGCTGTTTGACCTTGTGCTGGGGAAAGTCTGTGATGATCTTACAGTTCACCTCTTAGTCCCTGTTTTTTATGTTTGTCAGGAGTGTTTGGTAGTTTCCTGTCTCACTTAAACTTCCCATAGGTTTCTACCTTCTTAAATGTATCAAAATTACTTCCTGAGTGACCTCTGAAAGTTGTACTTAGTAAAGTTGTCTTAGTAAATCTGTGTAGGTGTAACTTGAGCGCCAAGGAAAATTGTACATTGGGGGGGAAAAAAAAACAGCTACCTTTTGTTGAGCTGCTTTAAACATCCACATGCCCCGCATTGCTTTAGTACAGATCTTTCCCCAGTTTGTAGTAGGTTTAGATTGGGTTTTAGCACTTGCACTTTACTCTATTTCCTGGAGACTGATGCGATTTCGCACTGCAGAGGGACCAGAGGAAATGATCTCTTGACTGTCTATTAATTATTGTTCCCCTGAGAATCTGCTTCTTTAGAAAGAATGGCAATAGTAAACATTAAAAAAACAAAAACAAAAACCCAAAACCCAAAACAACCCAGAAACAAACCACTGGAAATAAACTAACTACTGCAATTATTACTTATGTGTTTGGCACATTAGGGGACAGATCTTTTTCCCAAAGGTCTCAAAGAAGCATATTCATTCTGTTTTGATGAAACTTTTTAGAAGAAAATCAGTCTTTTAGTGAGTAATTCTTCATACTTGCTTGAAGCATGGAAGTGATTTCTTTGGAAGGAAAATATTTGGAAAGTTTAGCAAAATTCCACTTGGCCAATATTTAGAAATGTAAGACACGGGGGACCTCCTGGGCCGTGGATGCCTGCCCCTTTCTGTTGCACGCAGCTACACGTAATCCCTTACATAAACAGAGCAGGCTCTGTCTCTCAGAAGTAGATTTTTAATCTCACTCCTTCAGCTGAAGGGCTCTTCCAAAGCTCTGTGATGGATAGTCATCATTTCAGATTGACTTAAATTTATTCTTGGGTCAACATGAGCTTTTAGCTTAAACTGCACTTTTGTGGCCCTGGTATTTATCCAAGTTTTTCCTACTTAATTTTGTTTTGTCTGAGGAAGGGGAGTTGGCACTTTGCTGTAACGGACATCTTTATTTTGTCCCTTTACTTAGAAACTCTCCGTTACACTTACTGCTTTCTTCAGGTGTGGGCTTTATGCACACTGGAAGCAAATGTCTTCCTTGGAGGGCAGTGACAGGAGCTCCTATCATGGCCTGAAGTCAAAGAGAAAATGTCCTCTGTCCCAATCCCACCCCAACTATAAATGGAGCCTGAGCTTAGCAATTGACATCAACATTGCAGTGTTCTTCTTTTAGATGAATAACGCCCTTGGTGACCTTTTCAACTCATGGCTTTTTTTTTTTTTTTTCCCCCATCTTTTAAATAGATGCCTTAATCAGCTTTATTCTGCAGTTCCTCAGAAGAAGCATCCTTTCAGAGACTGAGATCTGCTTCCTCTACAGACAGAGAAGAAGGAAGCTGAGCACAAACCTAATCTATCTCACTCTGCTGGAGTTTCCCTTGAAGTGTGTTTTGTATGGCTCCTGGTTTTGAGGGTAGAAGAGGGAGAGGTGGAGTTGGGAGATAGCAAATGGTAGACGGGCGATGGAAAAAAGGAAGAAAAAGGGCAAAGGACAAATAAGAGAAAGAGGTGTAGCTGAGGAGACCCACTGCTGTTGTGTTTGGAAGCCAGCCTGCAGCCTGAGCACTGATCTGTCATAGCCCCTGCAGCCCCTTGTCCTTGCACCAGGACCGCTGGCATGGCCCAGGGGGTATGAAATCTCCTGGCTCTTGGAGCAGCAACTGTGGAAGAAGCTCCTAGATGGCTTCCTGTCACATAAAACTGTTGTTAGGTGAAGCAGATGTTTATAACTGTGGGGACATCTTTTGCTTATGTGACAATTTATTTGTACCACCACTAAAGTAACAATAATTTTGTATGGATAGCTAAATTTGAAGGAAGTCTCCAACTTAAACATTTGTCTAGCAATAGTTATGGTATGTTGTCAATGGGAAAAATTACACTTGCCTGGAACGTAATATAGTGAACTTTGTTAAATACATATAACTTAAAAGAAATAATATGAACTCTTTCAGTCCCCTTTCTGCTTCTCATTCATTCACTTCACTGGTGCTATTCTTTCTGTTTTGCCACATTTAAGAAAATAGAAAATCTAAGATTAAAAAGACACAGAACAGTACCTGGTGTTTGAAGAAAACATATTGCAAACAGAGTTAATTTACAAATGATATATTTTCTATTCATATTTGCTTTATTCCTCTCCTGTGTGGCTATACTTCAGATTTAAAATCATTGTATTTGTGCTAAGCAGTGGCCCTTTGTGCTATGCATGCTCACCAGGGATATGTTGGTATTTTTCTGGGGGAAATGTAGTTTATACTTGTAAAATGTTAAGGATGACATTAAATAAAGGGATTTTTTTGCATGTGGTGAATCTGAATGGAGAAAAGGAGGAACAGCTCTATGTATGCCTCATTGTTTAAAGTGTAAGTGTGCCAGCTCTCTCCTACATCTTTTTCCCCAGGGCTGTAAAGTTTTAATAGCACTTAGCAAAATGTTCGAAGGAAATACATGCCAATATGGTTTTTAAGGACAGCATAAGGCATTTTGAAGTAGTGACTCATGCAAAGTACTAATAAATACAATCTCACTCAAATTGCTTAAAGCTGTCTTTGTTACACTGCAAAGGTGAGAGGAGCTTCTGAAATGCCAAATCAAGATTAAATTGCCTTCAAACTTGTCCATCTGTAAACACCTGTCTAATGTAGATAAGATTAGGTCAGATTGGCTAATTCTCTGACATTTTTTGGCAAAATGGGTCCATAAACTTGGGAAGTTTTAAAAAGCTTGGCAAAGTTAAGGAAGTTTTCTTTTTTTTTTTTTTTAATTTTTTAGTCACTAGGAATACTTTAAAAATGGATTCTGAGTGAGTTTTGTGTGACACAAACAACGTTAGTTGTGCTTCCCCACCTGTTCATGCAGTGCCAGAACAACGTGGGGGTGGTTAGAAGGTTATTTCAGTTACTGGTGGCATGGAAGGCCTTCTGGTTGATGGGATAGAGCAAGGACCTGTGCACTTGCCCTTGTCTTGCTTTAAGTTATGTGGGCAAGTTTAAGACGTGAGGTGCAGTGGGATGATGTTAGGAGTCTGCTCTAGATGCCAAGTTCAGCTTTGGTCTGGAAGTTCTTAATGTTGCTAGAGGAAGAAAAGCTGCTAGGAGATACATGGATACATGTCTATGGGAAACTTTTATTTCTCAAAGATACTATTAATAATATTAGGAAGGATATTTCTAGATGTAGTAGTCAACATATTTCTTCTAGTAGTTACTGAATTAAAAGATTACTGTTTCAGGGTTAGCTTTGGTATGTAGGAATGACCTTGTGAAGAGCTGGCTATGAAAATAGTCCTGGAAGAAATGCTTACCACTTAATCCATTTCAAGTACGAAGTTCAGCAAAATTCAGTCAGAAATTAAGGGAATTCATTAATTGAACTAAAGAAATAAGGAGACACTTTTTTTTTCTACTTTTTTAAATGAAGTCCCCAAACTGTTGGAATCACACGGAATGTTTTATTGGAATTGCAAATGTAGGATTAACGGCTTCAGAATAAAAGGTAAATATAGGTCCTGCAAAGAAAGCTGTGGCTTGGAGACTAAAGGCTTCTCTGAAAATTGTAAAAAGTCAGGCTGAGCTCTTTACAGAGGAAACTGATGTTTTCCAGACACAAGAATGAGGGTGAAATGAAGCCACGATGCATTGAAATTCACTCAAAAAAAAAAAAAAAAAAAAAAAAAAAAAGTAGATAGGATTTCAAAACTAGATATATTTTCTACCTCTGTTCTCTATAATAGAGTGATTACATTGCTGTATTAAAACCAAGAGCATTTACAGAAGTGAGGACCTGAAAAATAGAATTTCTGATTTAAGAATAAAACCTAAGTGTCTTATCTTCCTGTATCCTCAGAACCATATGATTGCCATCCCTAAATGTCTATAAGAATGCCACAAGGTCAGAAGTCCTGTGTATATTTTCTTCCTCCTAGCTATATTGATGGGTCTTGTAAAACATGTTACTCTGCAAGTCTTGCATTGGCTGTGTCATTAGGCATAATATTGTATGGGACCGACAGGTAAAATTTAAAGTCTGATCTGAAGCATTTTTGATAGATCGGTCATTTCAGAGCTGGTCACCTATGACTGGAGAATAACAAATGTATTTCTTTCTGTTGAAAAGAAGCAAAAATGTGATTCAGGGACCTATAGGCTGATTATCCTGACATCTGTTGTGTGAAAGACTTCAGAACAAGCAAGTCATTATTAAAGACAAGGAATAATGATGAATGGAAGATGAGAGGAAGATGAAGAGTAATTTTACCATAGCCATATTGTGCCAGAATAATTTGATAGTTCTCTTTGGTAGCTGTTGGAATTCTCAGAAGTGTTGTTTGTGGATTGTCTATTTTGGTTCGGTTGTGGATTGTCTATTTTGGTTCGGTTTGGGGTGTTGGGTTTTTTTTTGTTTGTTTGTTTTCTGAACACAAACCTTGTACAATGTATCAGGTGGTAGATTTTTGGTAGAAAAAGGCAAGTGTTTATACCATTGCAAAGAGTGCTGATACAGTTTCCCTGGGAATCTGAGTTCATTTCTAGTGCCCTGTTTTCAAGAAAGATAAATTAATGTCCAGAGGAATTTTAAGAAAACAAGAATTTTAAGAAATGGAGGTACTATCATCTTGAGGACTGGAGGAGAATAACTTTGCTTAGCTTAGTGAAAGGGAAGATGAGCAGTGTGTCAATGAATTTATCAAGGGAATAAACAGAAAAGAATTCTTTTTGTTAAAGCACAACAGTAACAACAAAGGCATCATAAACTAGGCATAAATAAACTTAGGTTAGCAATTAGGAGGCTTCTTCTACAGAAGCATGGTGTTTCTCAATCTTTCAGTCAGGTGATGGTCTCCTTGCTCTCCTCATGTTCTCTCATCAAAAAAGCATTGTCTGGAATAGGAAATACTTGTTCTTCCTAGGACTTGTGGAGTCTACAAGTATTGGTTTTCACAGAACTATTTTAGATTAAAAAGATTTGCATTGAGGAATTTGTGGTAGTTTCTGTGTGTAAGGGCTCTTAGCATTGTGTACATCTGTTCAAAGGCTCATATTCCGCTCTGAATAAATGAAAAATAGAGCCTTGAGTATCCATGGAGACAAAATGTGCTGGAGGACATAAAAACTGAAAAAGTTGTAAGATATTTTCATCTCTAGACTTTTTGATTGAATGGAATGTGTTTAGGATGGGGGCAGAACACTTTATAAGACATAAAATTGTATGTACCAATTGGCCTTCTGGGCTTTAAAGTACATAAATATCATGAAGGCAGGATATTCAGGACTTAAGCAAACAAAGATTGGTAGTCAGGTGCATTAGGAAAATGAAGATTGAGCTTTAGTGTCACTGACGCAGAAAAATAGCTTGCAGTTTTAGTGCAGTGATTTAATCCAATTCCGTTTTTCCCAGTTTCTTTTTTTTTTTTTTTTTATCATTTGTAGGGTACTTTTAAAATTATTTTTTTAAAAGTTTACTTTAAGGTTTCTGCCAAGTGGAAGAAATGTCACTCGGCCATCCCTTCCCCTCCCCTCTGTACAGTGGGACAGAGCATGGTTTGATTTTTGCAGAGGGATACAGAAGAGCCCTGGGAAGCACTAGCAACCCAGTCCAACAAATATGCGAGGGTTGGTTGGGTTTTTTGGGTTTGTTGTGGGTTGTTTTTTTTTTTTTTTTTTTTTAAAGACAGAAGCTATGCAGCCTTAAAAGGACTTGTTTAAATTTTTGTGTGTGTGTGTGTGTGCTGAATATGTCAAATTTGTAAGGAGCCAGCGATTCTTGCATCCTTTTAAAGTGAAAATTATAGAATACTTCACATACTGTTTCTCAACAAAATGCAGATTCTATCTCTTTCTATGAGTAGAATCATAAAACCGAATATAGTGAGAAACAGCATGTGGACTGTTGTCGTATTTTGTCGTTTAAAAATGTGTTGGGAGGCCAGGATCTGCTGGCTTCTAACAACCTTGACATAGTGCATTCAGAAGGAACCCCTTCTCCTCCCCCTCACCCTGCAAATCTAAACAAGTCCTTTTAAGGCTGTATGAGAAGGGTGGCTGAAAGCTAAGGATATAGGTGCTACGTAAATCATCAAATAAGTGAATTAAATAGTGTGAGAAGGACTGGAGTGAAATGGAAGACACAAATGGCAGCAGAAATGCAAAGTTCCATAGAAATTATCTGGAGGTTTGATGCATTTCATGGCTGTTTTGCCTTAAAATTGGTTCAGATGTTTGGGGAGTATAGGGCATAGTCTTATTGTATAAACATATATGAACTATGGGTTTCAAAGAGGGATCTGAAGAGTATTTTGCAAACACTTGATAATTGGCTTCCATGAACTGCTAAAGAATACAGTGATAGAGGCTTTTTGGATTTCATTGTATGTGGTTTGCTAATGGGAAACTGAGTGGTAGAGTGCTCATTTGCCTGTCATTTTTTTCAGTCTGCTTTCGTAGCTTACAGTTATTTTGTAGCAGGCAAATTCTCTAAGCCTTTTGAACAAAGTGAAAAACCCCATGGCAGCTTAAGGACAACTTCATTCTTTCCTGCGTGCATTGCATGTCTGGTTTTTCCCATTTCAGGCTCTTGTGATTAGCTCGCACGCTACACCTAACTTTCCTCCCACCAGGCAGCATGCTTCACTTGCTAGCACTGGATTTAATGTGGTCCCTCTGCAGTGTGTGGCTTTATTGTGAAATGTATGTTGGGTTAACGGGCATGAGGTGCTTGGCTTAGCAAGCTGATACAGCAATCTCATGTTCTTTTTCCTATGCTAAACTTTATTAATTTAGGTATTAGTGTGGGTTTAATGCAGTATCACTTAGATTAGCAAAAAGTTAAATCATTCCTGTAAGTCAAATCCTTTAATGCATCTTCTCATCTCTGAAACTCCCCTGGAATGGCCTTGGCTTAGCCAAGGCTGCTCTCTAGCATTGGTAACAGGCTGTGAGCTGTGATATAGCTATGAATAAATGTAATGCAGTAAAGACTATCCTGATAAAATTTTTCTCATTACTCCTGTTACATGTGGAACTTTTAAAACATACTTGATTTCTGTGTGGCTTGTAGCATACCTTTGTCTGCAGGACTCTGATACTAATCCCTTGAACATGAATGGGAGGTGTTTCTTCTCTCACTGGAGTCAGCTGAAAAAGTCCACATTCTGTTTTTCCCCTTGCCCAAATATTGCTGGTATGTCAGGCAGTCCAGCACTGCTTAAGCATTCTCAGGCATCTGTCTCATTTTACTTCTGGAAATGGCTTTATTCCAAACTGTGCATAGTGGCTCTTTAAGTAGGCATTGACTTCATTTGCAATCATCATGATAGAGGCAGAACAACCTTTGCTACTTTGTAGAACTCCTCAGTATTTTATTACTAATTAATATTAACATGCCTCACCACTGTACAGACAGTAGAGAATGCAACTAAATCCCATTGTGGATGAATGCTTGCCAAACATGACAAGTTCATCCTCTTACCTCTGTTAGTAAGAAACACTAGGCTGTTTGAAGGCATAAAGACTCATGCCATCTTTTTGTGTTGTCCTCTCTTTAACATTGAGTAACCTTCAATGTGCTATTTCAACATCAGTGAAAGTCATGTGTCACATTTATCACGGAGTACTCACTCAACTAGTTCTGCACATTTGACTCCCTCTCTTTGGGAAAACGTGGTCAGGAGACACTGAGTTGGGACAGAGCTTTTGTAAAAAAACCGTCCTGGCAAGAGGGCAAGGCAAGAGACTTCATTAGGGCAGCACTGTTACTCATTGAGTCTTGGCATCAGATAGATGCCAATATTTGTGGGTTTTGAAGAGAGCTGCCCATCAGTAAACCTGAGTCCAAAGGGAAGATAATACTCTGCTCTGGAGGAATTGCAAGGCAGTGAGACAAATGAAAGCCCCTCACTCAAAGGAAGAAATGGTCTGTCTTGTCTTTATTGTTTTGGGACTTTGGAAAATGTCAGGTTTTATTTTGAGAGTTGCTTTCTTTGATTTGCAGTAAAAGACCAGACTGTTTCCTTGGATTTCTTCCCAAACCACACAGTTTCGGGCAACTTCATATTCAGATTTGAATCTAAATTCCTTGAGTCAGTCTCATCGTTGGCATGAGATAGTAAAATAAAATCTAATAAAGGATTTCTTTGAAACAGGAGGGTTTATTAGCTTATTGATTTCTTGGGTAGTTTGGTAATGTGTTACTCAGGCAAATGTTTTATTATATTCTTTCTTCATTTTTTGTTTGTCCTCTAAAGGAGAGCTCTTGCTTTTGCCAGCAATTTTTCTTGGCCACGTTTAGATAGCGCATAGGTATGCAGCCAGAGTGCTTTCTTATGCTACATAATGAGAAAGTAGGGGCTATCAGTTTGAATTATGAAGAAATTTATTTTCATAATAACTTTGAGTATTCTGTGGGGTATAATTATTTATCACAACAGGTACTTTTTATTTCAGCAGTGTAAGAATTAGCACATTAATACTCTTTTAAAGTCCACGTTTGACACTGAAGGTTTGCGGTAAATAGCACAACGTACTAATTTGTTTTTCTAAATTACATTTTGCCACTTATTTTCTGCTGGTTGTTTAAACTACCATAGATAAAAGTTTCTCTTCTTCTGTCAAAAGAAGTTTTATGTGTTTAAAACAGTTTTTCCTTCCTCTAGGAAGGGTGGAGAATGAAAGTAATAACTTGTTCTAATCTACTGATAAACTTCAGTGAATGGCACTGTCAGGTTAAAAACCACGTTTCTCTGTATGAATTACTGAGAATTATAGAAGTACTGTCTAACATGACTTGTACCAGGGAAAGATTAGAAGTTAGCTTTTTTCTTTCTATTTTTTTACAGAATTAGAGAACAGTTAAAATTGGAAGGACACCTCTGGAGATCATGTAGTCCAACTGCCCGCTCGGAGTGGTCAGATACAGCAGGTTGCTCAAGCCTGTGTCCAGTTGTGTTTTGAGGATCTCTAGAGATGGAGACTACACGTGTCTGGGCAACCTGTTCCAGTGTTTGACCACACTCACAGTAAAAGTTTTTTCTTACCTTTAAGTGGAATTTCAGTCTGTGCCTACTGTCGCTTGTCCTGTCAGTGGGCACCACAGGGAAGAGTCTGTACTTCCTCTCCCCCATCAGGTATTTCTACAGTTACAGA
>JAAGNO010029873.1:0-24692 GCA_033439905.1 Ceryle rudis
AATGAGAGTCTGTGTGTGGAACACCAGGAGTGGAAGGAGTTGGCCCGTCTCCGCCGGACAGGGTGTGCGCTTCCGTTCGTTGAGGAGCTGCCAGGTCCCAGCCCGGCAGCGGCTCCCCCGGCTTATCGAGAGACAAAATGGCGGGGCCGAGGGGAGGGCTGGGCTCGCTCGCAGCTTTTTCCTGCCGGGGTGGTGAAGGAGCCCCCTCGCACCCCGATGCTGCTTGTGGGTTTCAGCCGTGTTGGGGTGGGGGGGAATAGCTATGGGGAGGCTGTGTTGAAGAGACACTGGGTCCCTGAGCACTGCGTCAGTCCCAGGCTCTCCTTGCTGGGCCAGGGAGGATTACCCACCGCGTTGCATTACATGAGGAAGTTGCACTCCCCTCAGCCCAGGGATCCTTGTCTTCTGTGCTGCTGCTTTGATTATTGGGCATTGGTATCAGGCAGAGAAGCAAGAGCCACAGGGGACCCATTCTGGTTTTACTTAGCTCTTAGGGACTCACTCCATAGCTACCTGATTTTTTTTCTTCATTGTGTTGGGTTTGCCACAAGGAAGGTTGTTATTATACATATATATATGTCAACAACAAATGAGCAGCAAAGACAAGCGGATGTGCTGCTTGCTCTCTGCCTGTACTGACACTTTCTCCTTAAGTGGCTGCTGCTGGGCTCATAGATTGACGGGCAATTGTGCTGTTTCCAGCTGTCCTAGCCCTGGCTGCCTACTTGTCCGTGTTCAGACAGTTCCACTGTTTCTTGGCAATATGATGTTTTGGTTTATTAAAAACACCAAACCAAACAGACTCATTTCCCTGACTGCCCTGCACTCCAGCCAGGGCATCACTCTGGCTGGGTTCTGAGTGCTCAGTGGGTGCTGGGACCTCGATGTGCTCTTTGGCTGCACTTGTGCTCAAGCTCTCAGCCAGGGATGAAGCAGCAGGCCCCCACGCACAGGCAGCATCTCCTCTCTTGTTCTTCAAAGGACTTGCTTTACCCTAGAGGCCCAGTGTGATTCTGTAACCATGCAAAAAACCTGGCTTCAAAGCCAAATACAGTCCCACAGAACCAGAAAACATCTTGTTTAAAAGTTGATGTCTCAGCCTGTAGAAAATAGCCAAACTCTGCTCTATTTCTGTGAGGAGGGGTTGGTATGGCCCTGATGGCTGAGAAGCCACCTGCCTTCCTCTTGCTCTACCCTGGGCACACTACCACCAAAAAAAAGTATCACTCTACTCACCTGGCTGGGTCCTGGAGGGGCTCGAGGGTGAGCGCTCTTTGGGCTGGGTGCTCTCCAGCTGCAATCCCCAACTGCAGGAAGGGCGGCCCAGCTGAGCTGACTTTTAGGCATGGAGAAGGGGAATTCCCCACGATGGAGGCCCCAGACAGCCTTGGTGTGGTTTTGATAAGGAGCCAGGCACCACTTAAAGGGCTCTCCTGTGCCATTCCTTCCAGGGGCTGCTGTGTCAGGTATTAGTCAGCAAAAGGAGAGGGGGAGGGACTGTCATGGGGGCTGTGATTCACTTTTGGACTACTGGAGAGCCTTGTTACATCATTTGCCTTGCCTGGTATCTGAGGGACTTCACTGGGTTTGCAAACACTATTGTGCTTCTCCCTCAGGGCACCTCCAGGCACTGTGTCTTTCAAGAGGCAGCATCATTGTCCCATGCGTGTTTCCATCCTGTTCTCAGCCATCTCTGGAGTCAGAATAGGATGTGTCTTCCTGGGGGAGTAGGGAAGAGCTGGCTCTGCTGATGGAGCTGGACAGGTGGTGGTGTGCCAGGGTTGTAGGTTTGACCTGGAAATCATCCACCAAGATGACTGATGGTTAGAACCAAGGCTGAAGCCAGCTGGTGCTGGAATAAAAAAAAAGGATAAGGATTTCAGTGTTTCTATTTTACAGAGGCTGATTCCAGCTCTCCAGTTCCTCACCAGCAGGCACCAAGCTATACCTGGCAGGGCATTTGGTCTACACTTGCCAGGTGTGAACAGTGAGGCCTGAAAAGCTCCTTGCTCCAGTCCAGCTGGTTTGGGTGGTAGGAGTGCAGGTGCTTGGCAGGAGGGGTGAGGGGCTGTGGGGTCTGGGGCCTACCTGCAGCCAAGGTACCCATACTGCTGGTTGGTCAAAGTCATGCTCTCACCCACTGCTGCTCCACTTCTTCAGCCAGCTGCTCTTTGCATTTCTACCTGAGGTTGCCAGCTTGGTTTGGCCTGAACACCAGGACAAATTCTGCTATGAAAACCAAAAGCTCTTGGTCCTGTTGGTCCTTCCTTATTCCTTCAGTCCTGTTATGCTCCCAGGGGAGAGGACTCACCTGATGACAGCTGTGGTTCATGAGCATGCCTGCATGGCTGTGAAGATGTGCTCACTGCTGACACTTTTACTTACTAAAGGCTTTTTTTGGCATGGAGGGCTGGGTTCAGCACCTAGAGTGGAGGCTTCTTCACGTGAAGGCACCTGATTGCTACTGTGTCTGTGTTGTAGGAAACAGGGTGAGAAGATGCACAGGTCGTGGGTGGGTGGGTGGTGGTGCTCTCTGGCCCTCTGCTCCTGTTTGTTTCAGATCAGGACTGGCTGCCTTTGGGTTGACCCCACTCATGGGAGGGCTCTGTCCATGTCCAGTGGTGCAAATCTCAAGTGTAAGTGGCCCAGCAGCCCTAGGCACCCAATAAACCCCATGTGCCCTCGGTGCTGCTGGTGCTTTTGTGGGTGGCTGTGCCAGGGACCTGGCCCTGGAGCAGTGTGGGAGCAAAGGGGCAGCTGCAGAACAGGCAGCAGGTGCAGCTGGTTTGGCACGGCACCCAAGTTTAGCACAGCACCCTGGGGCTGCTTGTGAGCTCAGCTCTGCAGGGGCCTGTGTGGCGCTGCCAGTGGGTTCCTCATGGCATTGGCAGAGGGTTTCACTGGGGGCTGCTGCTTGTGCTGGCACTGATCGGATGGGTCCCAGTGCTCGGGCAATCAGGGGAAGCAGAAGGCTGCCGATGACGCTGTGAGAGTGGAGAGGAAGCTCTGGCCGCAGGAGGGGATTTCCAGAACATTGTGATCTGCTGCCTATGCAAATCAGGAACTCAAATTAACCTGACAGGATGGGAGGGCTCTGGGATGGAGGGCAGGGGAGAGGCATGGGAGTGGGAGCCTTTGAGAGAGGGGAGGGACCGTGGAAGGGATCAGGGTAGGTGAGGCGTCAGCAGTGGGATGGAGGAGGGAGGCAGTGGGGAGTGATCTTGCTCCCCCAGACCTCCCACAGCAACCTGCCTTGGCGGGGTGTTGCAGTCATGCTGTGGCTTTCCGGGGATGCCGGGCTGCTTCGGCTTTGCTGGGTTTACCTGCCTGCTGAATGAGAGCTCCCTTCTCCCTCTGCCTCTGGCATGTGAGATGAAGCTCAGTGTCACCCACTTCACGGGAGGAGATCATCACCTCCTGCCTTCCTCCACAGCCTCGCCATCGCCCCTCCCTCCTCCACAGTCAGCAGGGGATGGGTTATGGTGGGACCTGGTGCAGGCACACAGCAGATATGCCTGGAGCTGTGGGAGCTGGGTCCGGGAGTGCTCAAAAAATTTCCTTGTGTGCCTTAAGCTTTATTCAGAGTCCAAATTTGCAAGAGCAACAACAGGCACAGAGGGGAAAATCCCCTCTTCCTCTCTCCAGACCGTGTCTCATCCAATTGCAATGCTTGAGAAAAGGGCTCCTTGTCAGTCAGTGTGTCCTGGAAAGCTGATTCCTGGGTTGATGGGGTGGGGAGAGCAGTCCTGGTGAGCTTGGCCATTTCCCCAGCCCCAGGTCGCTGTGGGGAACAGGCTGCCTAGTGAATGGCACAGGGATGTTAGGGGAAGGCTGCTTCTTCCTCCTTTGGCTTGAGAAGAGGAAGGGCTGAAGAAGAAACTGCTGCTGGCTCCCAAGATTCAAGGCTGTGTTTCTTCCCTCCAGGGGAAGGGGAGGACAGTGGGTGGGATGGAAGTGGCTCACTGATGTTGCAGTGTGAGGCCAAGGACAAAGACCAATGTCTCTTGTGTCTCTGCACCAGATGTGGCTCCTCTCAGGGTCTGGTAGTAAACAGGATCTGCAGTGACCCCCAGAGCTGACTCAGAGGGAGTGGTCCAACCCACTGCACACCAAATGTGGACTTGTGGGTTTTTTTGGATGTTGCAACCTGTGAAATCTGACATTGGCTTCGCCTGGAAGCGAGTCCTTGCCTGCAGCATTGCTGGTCAATGTGCAGAACAGCTGGGTGCTGGTTGCTGGTGTGTAAATCGAAGACCCCGACAGCAGCCCCAAAGGCTGGAGCATGGGTGGCCAGCACAGACCTGCCTCCAGCCCTTAAGCTGCTCACAGTCTTTCTAATTCTTCCCCTTGTCTGTGCCCATTGTTTCATCCTCCCCTTTCCCTTCCTAGGCTTCCTCGAACCACTTGCCTTCTGGCTGATGACAGAGGCAAAGCATGAGATTTGCCACCGATTGCCTTCAGATTGGGCTGTGGGGCCAGCAGATGGAGCGGAGATGTTCCTGGAGACCATTTTCTCCAGAGACCAGGATGCTACAGAGATGAAGCTGCTTTGTCTGAAAGGTGTATGACCTCCCCATGTTTAGGAGGTTTCATGGGCAAAACAGTCCTTGCTCAGGAAATTTTTATTTAATTTGTTGTCAGTTAACACAAATTGCTAGTGAGTGGTTTGGGCATTAAACAAACAAAACCAAGTGTTCTTCCTTCCTCAGGCTTGGCTTAGGCCAAACATATTCTTTTCCCTTCCTGGACTCAGTGTTCCTTGTTTCACTGCAAGTTACAGTCACTTTGTCCCAAATATTTTGGCAAAGTGATAGGTTATGTGTAACCTTCCTACTGCCACTTCTCTCTGCTTCTTACTGGGTTTCTTCTTGGTCTTGCAGGTCCCAGGCTCCTCTTGCTTTATTTGGAGTCCTTCTAAAGCAACACCCCTGCCCAGCACCTCGTCCTTCCTCCTGCCTGCTTTTAACCAGACCGTCTCACTTTGCTGGGCCTGGTGCGGGGTCCTCAGGCTCTCCAGTGTGGGAAGGCAGCAGGAGTTTAATTTGGCTGGCAGTGGGAGATGCATTTACTGCGATGCACGACACCAAATGGGAGCAGGCCTCCAAACAGGAGCTGGCTGCAAATTGATCAACCTCTGCAAGAAAACACTGGGGTGAGAAATGAAAAAATCGGGCCACACCTAGAATCCTGTGTTCAGTTGTGGTCCCTGCAGCACAAACAAGATGTGCACAGGCTGGAGAGGGTCCAGAAAAGGGCCACAGAATGATCCAAGGACTGGGAAGCTTCCATATGAGTAAAGGCTGAGAGAATGGGATTTGTTCAGCCTTGAGAAAAGAAGGCTTAGGGGAGAACTCATCACCATGTTGTAATATTTTAAGGGTGGCTACAAAGAACATGGACACTTCTTTGGAGACTGTGAGGAGTCACATGGAAAAGATGAGGGGTAATGGGCACAAGTTACTCCTGGGGAGATTCTGGTTGAACACAAGAGGAAAAATTTTCACAAGGATGATCAGCCACTGGAATAATCTCCCCAGGGAAGTGGTGGAATCCCCAACACTGAACACTTTGAAGATTCATCTGGACAGTGTGCTGGGCTATCTTGTCTAGACTGGGCTTTTGTCAAGAAAGGTTGTGCGAGATGATCCTTGAGGTCCCTTCCAAGCTGCTATTCTATGATTCTATGACAGTGCAGAGTGAGTCCCAGAGGCCACACTTGTGCTTCCCAAGATGCTCTCACCCTCCTGGCATTCCCCAGGGTGGGCAGCTCTGCTGAGCTCAATCCAATTCACGATTCTCCCTCATAGGGCAGCCCACCATGAACAGCACCAGGTGTGCTTCCAACCCCAGCAGCATGGGGACAGGATGTTGAAATATCCTGTGCTTCAAGAGGATATTGGGTGTGTTTTGGTGTTTGCAGCAATAAAAATGCTGCTGGAGATGTGGTGCTGAGGCAAGATGAAGGCTTTTGAGCAGCAGGATTTTTCAGGCAAGGGAGGTGCTCCAAGGAGGAAATCAAATTTCTCTCTCTCTCTCTCTCTCCCTGTCCCCAAACACTGTGTGACCCTGGCATCTTGTCCTCATCATAGGAGCAGCCGGCAGCAGGTGCCAGGGAAATTCCTGGCCTTGGGACTAGTGTGCTGAGGTTAGCCAGGCTTCCTGCTGGTGCCATCACTCGGAGCAGGGCTGGGAACCATCTGGTCTCACTTGTGGTCCTGCACTGCTCCAAGCCAGCTGGGATGTCCCTGGTCACAGGCTTATAGCAATCATGGTACAGCCAGAAAATTCACAGGGGTGTTTACACCTGTGCCGGTGAATACACCCCTCTGTACATAGCCATGGGCATCTGTTTGGGCAATGAGGAGGCAGGATGATGGCTCACAGGTTGTGGCCCTGTGCTAACACTGAGCAGATTTCCCCCCGGCTCTGGAGGAGCAGAGCTCTGCTGTACCAGAGCTCTGCTGTACCAGATCTGGCTCTCCCAGGGGTGCCAACCTGTCTCCCCGGCTGCAAAACTTCCTTGGATATTGCAGCTGGGGCCCTGAGAGCCCCGTTGACAGCTGCAGGGGCATGGCCAGCCTTGCTTCCCGGTCGCTGTGCCTTGCATAGCTCTCTGTCAGCCTCACGCCTCTGCTGCAAAGCTGAGAGCTGCAGTGCGGAGCCACAGGAAGAGATGGGCAGAATAAGATCAGGGTTATATCCTCCCTTCAAAACATCTACATCTGCTCAGAGTCTTTGCAGCAGGCTAGGTAGGTGACCTGTCAGCTGCCCTGGGCATGGAGTGGGTTCAGCCCTGTGCCCAGATGCTGCCTGGACAGGCACACCCATTCTTACTTACACAGAGTAGCCTAAACCTCTGTGGGTTTGAAAGGGAGTGGGTGAAAAAGCTTAAGCCAGGCTGTTTTCCCCTGAGAAAGGTGATTTTGTTACAAGGGGATGTTTTACAGGAAGGCATCAAGGGAATTTTTAGTGGGATAACACCCAGCTGAGTTGTTTCAGCTTCCCTGGTTTGTCTCTACATGTTGCTGCTTCTCAACCTCAGCTAGGTTTGAAGGGTTATGATAATATTGTGGTGTTATTCATAACTCTGCTTTGATATTTTGAGGGTAAAGCTTTCCTCACCCAGCTGTTCTAAGGAAGACTTGGGTATTCAAGACTTTTTGTTCTGACTTGGAAACAATTGAAAGTGCTGGAATTTCCCACTTTTGGAAATTCCAGTTCTTTTCTCCTGGGCGCTGGGGGAAGTGCAAACAAACTGTTTGGGGGTGTAGCCTCGATGGCATGTGCCTTTAGACTGCTTCTTCAGTGTGAGGACAGATGGATGCCATCACGTCCGATTTGTATCTCTGGTTTATGAAAGCATCACCCACACAATGGCACAAACCCTGCTGCAGGGTTGCAGAGGCATGAAGTGAAGCTCTCAGTGAAATCCCTGTACTGCTGCCAGCCCCATACACATTTCCAGTCTCTTTCTGGGGGACTGTGCAGTATTGCTCAGAAGTGATTTGGGGTCTCCTGCACCCTCCCTGGGATCTGTCTGCATTTGCCTGCAGAAGCAAGGAGATGTTGAGACTCCTCAGCATGGGCTCATTCGCACCCAAACCTGCCCCAATAAATTGATGGCTCTCACCCCAGGGTCAGCAACAAGTAAGGTTTTATTTACGAGATTCAAAACTGTCTTTTTCATCTGTGTAAATTCCTGGGTTAATGGTATGAATTATTTTGCACAGAGACAGACAATCTCCCTACCCAGACCCCTCTGCTCCCCTCCCCAAGACTTCCCTGCTTGCAGTGTGGCGCCGCCTTCCAGTGCAACGTGAATGTTGTCCTCCGCAGGGGACTGAGCATCCCCTGAAGCCCCAAAAGCTGCAGTGACATCAAGGCGGTGGGTGCGCATGTGCTGGCTCAGACACATAGAAGGGGCTCCCGTGGCCACCTAGTCCTCCCCCCCGCACAGGGCCAGCAGAGCCTTGCGGTAGTCACCGGAGGTGTCCTTCTGCAAGAGGGAGATCCCTGTCAGAGAACTGCCTGCTGACGCCTGCCCCGGGGAAGCTCAGTTAACAAGGTACTGGGCATGGAGAAGCCCCAGCCCCACACCCCAGCCACCCTGCGGGCATCTGTGCAGCAGTGGAAGATGTCAGCACATCCCCTCTACAGCCAGACCTGCCAACACCAGGACTGTCTGGGGTGTTTCCCCCTCTGCAGGTGATGCTCAGCCCCTGTGCCACTCATGGCACTGCTCAGGGCTCAGGTCCCTGCAGGGTCAGAGCCAGGGCTCAGATGGACAGGATGACCAGCCGGGGAGTGATGCCCATGTCCCCTCACCTCGATCATGTGGTGCAGTGATTTGTCAAACAGGTCTATGAACTCTCCCCGGATGTTGAACAGGTCAATCTCGCTCCGGGAAATCATGATCCGGGTGAGGGTCCTCTCATCTGTGCCAGCACCCTGCAAAAGGCAGTTTGAACAAATAACCCCAGAAGGATTTGGGCTCAGGGACCCTCCCTGTATCTCCAGGCAGTCCAAGCTGGGGATTGGAGCCAGAGGAGACCACAAAAATGGTCAGAGGGCTGGAACCCCTCTGCTGTGAGGACAGGCTGAGAGAGTTGTGGTTGTTCAGCCTGGAAAAGAGAAGGCTCTGGGGAGACCTCCTTGTGGCCTTTCAGAATTTAAAGGGGCCCAGAAGAAAGATGGGGACAGACTTTTTATCAGGGCTGGTTGTGACAGGACAAGGGGTGAAGGTTTTAAACTAAAAGACGGGAGTTTGAGACTAGATATAAGGAAGAAATTCTTTACAATGAGGGTGGTGAAGCACTGGCCCAGGTTGCCCAGAGACGTGGTCGATGCCCCATCCCTGGAACAATTCCAGGTCAGGTTGGATGGGGCTCTGAGCAACCTGATCTAGTTGCAGATGTTCCTGCTCACTGCAGGGTTGGTTGGACTAGATGACCTTTAAATGTCCTTTCCAACCAGGACAATGATCTCTCCTTGGCCAAATGCTGGGCTTGCTGCTGACAAGACAAGCCTGCTGTCTCCTGCTAACCCCAGAAAGCTGATGGGATACTGGTTTGAGCTCAGCCCTGCCCCCTCGGGGATGGCCAAGGAATACACCCCATCACTGCCGCGGGGTTAAATTAGAGACCCAAATGGTGTCTGCCCAGCATAGCCCCCTCCCACAGCTCAGCCCCAGGAGAGCCCATCTGCACCTTCATGGACTTGTAGAGCTTGTCAGCGAAGAAAGCTGGCTTGTTCTTCACACTCCGGACTGCAACACACAGAGGGGAGAGAAAGTGGGCTCCTGGCTGGTGGCACCCAGGGGACACTGCAGCAAGGAGCTGCGCTACCCACTGGGCAGTTGCAAACTCTCTGTGGTACAAGAGTGCAGGCTTGGCCCCATAGGACACCCTATAAATGTCCCAACCCCACTCCACACTGTCAGTGTTCATGGCCCAAAGGCAGCAGGAATCTGCCATCACGTTGCCTTGGCAGAGGTAGGCAAAGAGGCTGCCTGCCCTCTGGGGAGCCCTGCTCTGAGGGAGCACCCACTGGGCACTGAGGCACTGACCGATGGCCAGGAAGGCATCCTTCACGTCTCCCGACATCCGCTTCCTGATGGCGTGCTCCACGTCATGGTTAGTCATTTTGATGAACTCCTGAAATACTGGGGATGGAGGAAAGGAAAGCATCACCACTGAGCTGTTCCACTGCAGCCCTGGGTACCCAGGAGGCTCGAGCCTCAGCCATGGAGACTTCTGGATCAGATGGGACAGAGCAGGCTTGGGCCACCTCAACTAGCCACACCAACTGCAAAACCATGCCATCTCCTCCCACTGCCTCTCCCCACCACAGCACTCAACCCTAGGGAGACCCCATTCTCCTGCTGCTCAAGAGTCCCATTGCAATCCAAAGCATTGTGTTGCAGCTGAGGGGCAATCACTGATGGAGAGATGTGGTCCTACCTCTACGGAGGTGGGGATAGCTGCGGGTACAGAGGATGCTGAGGAAGTGGGTCTCCAAGGAATCACTGGAGTCATTGCTGGAGACATCGGCAAGTTTCTGGGAAGGAAACCAAGAGTGAAGAGAGTTAGATAGTTGCCCCTTCCCCAATTCCCATTTTTGGTGAGCCAGAGAAGCCAGCTCCGAGTCCCACACTGCCAGAAGAGCAGGTCCTACATGCAGGCAGTGGGCAGAATTGGTCCCCAGCCTTCCCAAGGGCAGAAAGGTGGTTTTCTCTCTCCTGTCCAGGGGAGTGCCCTCGTGCAGGTCCCATCTATCTCCTTGCACCCATCCTGATGCCAGGACCCTGGAGCCCCCAGCAAGCAAGCAGAGCCCGTGTGGCCAGAGAAGCCTGGGATGTGGGGCTGCTATTCCCAGCCCCAGCCCTGCACTCAAGGACTGCAGCATTCCCTCAAACATGCAGAAGGCTGAGGAGCAAAAGGGCAGGCACTCACCAGGGTCTCTGCAACAACCTGGTGAAGAGAAAGAGAGAGACAGGAAGACAACAAGGTCAGAAGGTGCTGCTCAACCTTTATGCTTCCCTAACAAAGTGAGGGAAGTCTAGCAAAATCCCCTAAAATGACCTGTCCCCAGTTCCCCTGCTTCCCTGTTAAGTTGGCCTGATTTTAGGTATCATCTCCTCCTCCAGTTTAGCCTCCACACCGCTACCTGGGGGCAGGTGGAGGTGGTCATTGGCCAAGCAAAGTGAACGCCCCCCACCCCTAGGGCTTGGGTACCAGCGTGTGGCTCCTCAGGGAGCATCCTTGTCTGGCCCCAGGCAGGCTCAGACCAGGCCTGCAGCAGGAGAAGGAGAGCAGCTTTGCTGACAAAGTACAGCCAGGCCAGCTGCCACCCGGGTGGCTCATCCCTGTCTGTCACCCCTGGCTCTCTCTTTCTCTGCAGCGGGTCGAAGCGAGCGGCGGTGCACGGGCAGGGTGCGGGCGGCGCAGCGTCTGCTCCCTCTGCCGGCAGCGGCCCTGGCAAGAGCTTCCCGTCTGCTGCCGGCACGCTTCGGAGCGAGCGGTGCTGGCGCGGGACAGCCGAGCTAGAGCTGGGGGTTGGCCCTGCACCGAGCTTCCCAGCCCCTTGCAGAAAACGCTTGGCCTGAAGGAGCGTGAGGCCAAGGTGCACAGCCCGAGAGTCACAGGTCTCCCGGAATCAGGAGGTGAGCCAGGCAACGGGGCCTCAACATCCCCCCTGCAACCATTTCTGGCTGCTCAGCCTTCCTCCTCCTGTCCTGGCTCACCACAGCCCAGTAAAGATGAGGCAATGGTGTCCCAGCATACTGGCAGGGTGAAAAGCAGCTTAGGCTTCAGGGCTGCCCCATGCACAACACAAAGAGGTGGGTGGCTCCTGCAGACCAGCTTAAAGCTGCCTTTGAAGCTCAAGTGCCAGATTTCAGCATCCGTGTGTTTTGTGGGACCCCAAAGTGGCAGCTCTGCACAAGAACTGGTGTGGACCCCAGTTGGGAACTCCCTGGGGCTGGGCCCCAGGGCTTCTCTCATGGTTTGCAACTTCCCCATGCATGAAGCACTAGAGTCCAGGGCTTCAGAAATCAGGCTGGGGAGCTTTACCTCCAAGGGTGTCACTGCACCTGACATCTTCCCCTGCAGTTTAAAGAGACCCTGCCCCAGCACCATGTGCTTCCTGTTTCCAGACCAGAAGATGCAACATCCACTTTTTTTTTTCCTGGATGCAGAGCCTGTAATGGCACTGCCAGTACAGTTCTTACCTTGGCATCTTCGTGCGCCTGTGTGAGGTTCTCTGGTCCTTCGTCACGGTTGCCCTGTGGTTCAAGACAAAAATCATGGAGCTGGAAAGAAGACATCTCCCAGGAGAAGCCCAAGTGAGGGGGTGGCAGACAGGGCCCAGCAGGACTGCCCAGGCAGGCAGTGATGCTCTGTCTTCTCCATAGCCACTGTCCTTGCAAACCCCCACTGCTGCTGATGGCAGGGAGGGGACAATCCACAGCGAGAAAGCTGCCCTTACCAGAGCCAGGGAGACGAGAATCCTCTTGAAATGCCCTGATGTGTCAGAGCTAAGGTCATTTTCCAGGCTCTTGTGGTAGGCTGTGGAAAAGGGGGATGGCTGAGCCCTGCATCCTGCCTGCAGCTTTGCTTCCCACCCACCAGTGCTTGCTGTGCCCATGATCCCCATGGAGCCTGCGGATGGTGGTGACCATCTTCCAGCCTTTGCATGGCTGAAGCAGATGCCGCCATCTACTATTTTCAGGCCTGAGGAGAAGGGGATCACCCCAGGCACAAGCACAGCCTCTTGCTCCAGGCACTCCCAAAGGAAAGGGTTCATTGTAAAAGAGCTCTCAGGGGAGGAGACATTGGTGGCAGAGCTGGGGCATGTCACCATGATATGGAGAGAGGCCAGGACCACGCTCTGCTGATCAGGGAGAGAATAGGCTGGGGATTTAATCTGAAGCTTGCAGCTCTTGTTCCCTGTGGAGAAGGGGGCTTAGACAGTAGTGCAAGGCCTGGAGATGTCAGAAATCACAGGGTGGATTTGAGGACTCCTGACAGCCTCATCTCAGGTTTCCACTTCTCTTTAATGAGGTGTTGAACCTGGGGAAGAGCTGCTCTTGCCTGGAGGGACTACAGCACCAAGCCATGGACTCAACTCAGAGACAAATTTGTACCCTGGGCTCTGAAAAGGGCCTTGTACAGCATTAATCATGGTCTGTGCCCAGGACCTGGGTGTTCCCCGCATCCCTCCTGGGCTGTACCTTCCTGATACGCCTCGTTAATAGCCTTGATCTCCTGGTTATTCCGCGTGGCCATGATTTCGATGAGGACTTTCTCATCTGTGCCAGCCCCCTGGAAGAGAGCAGCATGGTGGGTGCTGGAGGTGCCAGAGCTGGACAGGGACATGGCAGCATCAATCCACCAGTGACAGGCAAGAAGGGGCTGGTCTAGCCCCAGGGCTACCGTGTGCCAAAAGTCCATGTCAAGAAAATGCCCCCACTGGCTGGTAGGAGCCAGCATGAAAGAGTCCAAGTGTGCTGCTAATGGGGTCCCAACTGGTGTGACTGGTGGACAGTGGTGCACATTACTAGTTTGCCCCCACACTGGCTCTGCTGTGGCTGCCTGCACCTAGCAGGGCACTGTTCCAGCTGCAAAGTGGGGACAGCAGTGGAAGGCCTCCCTGAGAGGCTTTGTGTACAAGCTGGTGAGAGTGTGCTGGGCTGTAGTGAAACCAAACTGGGCTCCCAGCAGTTCTTTGTGCAAACCAGCTCTTTGTCCTGATGCTTTCTACTCTGGCTTTACTTCTGTATAGGACATGAGAGCCTGGGGGGTATGTGAAGCTGAGGTACACTCACAGCTCCAGGTCACTGTCAATGTGGGTACAATCACGGTGGAAACCGCCTCATCCCGATGTGCTGGGGCTGATACCACCAGTGTGAGAATTACCTCCACAGCCTTCCTCAGCTGCTTGGCATCGTACTGCGCCGGTGTCAGCATAAGCCCGAGGATCAGCTTGGCCAAGCTGCCCGATAGCTCAGATTTCAGGTCTGCCATCAAGTCCTGCAAAAGCATTTGAAGATTCAGTCCTCAGCTCCTTCTGCAGGGATGGACCAGCCAAGGCAACACCAGGGAATAAACAGGAGGAAAGTGTGGAGGTGGGAAGACATATGGGAAGACCTTTGGGGCATCTTCTTTTGGGGGTAGGTCTAGGGAGATCCTGGCTCTGGAGTCCTCTGTGTGGGACTGAGGATGGAGCAAGAAAAGGGGAGAGAACATACTCCCCTGGGGCTGATGGGGCATCCAGAGCAGGAGGCAACTTTGACAACTTGGTCTTCCTTGGGGGAGTCATGCTGAGGTAAATCTTGCCACAGAAATGCTCCAAGGGCTGGAAAACCCTCTGCTGTGAGGACAGGCTGACAGAGTTAGGGTTGTTCAGCCTGGAGAAGGCTCCAGGGAGACCTTATCATGGCCTTTTAGGACTTAACGGGTGTCTATAAGAAACCTGGAGACAGACTTTTTAGCCTGTTGTGACAGGACAAGGGGTGAAGGTTTTAAACTAAAAGAGTGGAGATTGAGACTAGATATAAGGAAGAAATTCTTTACGATGAGGTTGGTGAAGTACTGGCCTGGGCTGCCCAGAGAGGTGGTTGATGCCCCATGCCTGGAACCATTCCAGGTCAGGTTGGATGGAGCTCTGAGCAACCTGATCTGGTTGAAGCTGTCCCTGCTCACTGCAGGGGGTTGGACTAGCTGAGCTTTAACGGTACCCTCAAACCCCAAACATTCTATGATTCCATGAATTGGGGTGTCCTGTCTGTCTAGCACTCCCTGGACTGGATTTCTTTCAGTGAGGGGCAGATCTCTGCATGGGGGGCAGGATGTGGACAGGAGGAAGGAGCAGGGTGGAAGGAGGGGGCTGGCAGTACCCTGCCATAGTGAGCCTTGTAAGCCTTCAGGATCTGTTGCCTCTGGGCATTGCTCCTCTGTGTCACCACCTCAATAATGGCTCCTTCATCTGTGCCTGCAATGACAGAGGTGATGCTAGGTAGAGCTGAGGGGGACAGCAGAGCCACACCCCATCACCACCCCCACCACTGCAAACTGGGGAGGTAGCAAAGGGAGAGCTCCAGCAGCTCTAAACCCATCTCTTTATTCCCCCAGGGCTTTCACACAGCCCTGTGGTGGGCCAATGTGAGTTTTCTGCCCCAGGAGCTGTTGAGGAGCAGCAGGAAGGGGCTGGGCACATGGCCTCTGCTTACCCAGACCCTTCATTGCCTTCCTCAGCACTTGCGCATCCCCGTCGTCATTGAAGCTCCCCGCAGGCTGCACAGTTCCTCGCAGCTGTGGATGCACACAAGGGTTTGGGTTCATCCCTGAGTTGGGTGGGATGGAGGGAGGAATGGAGAGAGAGAGAGAGGGGAAGGTGCTACCCAGCAAGCTGAGGCCAAAGCAGGTCGTGTGTTAGTGCAGGCACCTGGGGCTCAATGAGGATGTCCCCACCATTGTGACCCCTTCCATCGAGGGGCAAACCATAGCCAGGCCAGTAGAGAGCAGGGAGAAGACAGCAACAGACAATCCCTGGAGTTGTGATGTCCTGCTTGGTGTTATACCCGCCTCCCCTAGTGTTGGGACACTTCAGATGGGGCTGGAGACACATCAGCTGAGAGCCAGAGGAGGAGTCGCTGAAAAGTCTACCCCTCTGCACCTTTAACAGCTCCCAGCACATCTCCATCCTCCCTGTGCATGTAGGGTTCAGGGTGTCTTCTGCATATCCCAGAGCACCATTTTGTGGGTGATTCCAGCTGCATGCAGGGTGCCAGTTCCCCTTGGTACAGCCATGCTCTGGCATTGGTGTGGGCTGGCTGGGGAGCAGGAGGTGTCTGGTGGGCACCAGACCCAGAGCTGCCTGTGATGCATTGCACAGACATGCAGCACCTGCTGCCCCACAGGAGGGAGGCTTCACAGAGAGGAGGGAGTTAGTGGAGCCCAGGGGGTGGTTAGCCCTGACAGGGTTATGTCCCACCAACCTCATGCCCCCAAACCAGAGAAAGGCATCAAGAGAAGCTGCAGAGCGAAGAGACAGAGCGGAGGTGTGAGACTGGCTGTGCCCCATGGTGGAGAGGAGCAGCTGGGGGCCCCAAGCTGGCAGAGAGCAGAGGGGGGTAACAGGGATGCCAGGGGGTGCTGACCTCTACTTTGGCCACCGCGCTAAGCTCCCACATCCGATAGGCCACCTGCGCTGCCTCAGGGAAGAACTCACCTGCCGCACTGCAATGGGAGGGCAAGGACAGGGGACAGTGAGCCATGGGAGCCCTGTGCCCCACCAGCAGCCACCCCTCACCCTGCCCTGACCCTCTACGAGGGGCGGTTTTGTACCCGCCGGGTGCTGGGCACTGCGGCAGGTGGGCAGGAGCCAGGTGCTTGCTTGTGGGGCTGTCTGGGAAGCAGGTGGTAAATCCCAACGACCCCCCCCAGAGCATCCTCCCTCCAGGTGCTTGTCTCTGCCCAAGGGACCATGGCATCATGGTTAGCCACACAGTGGGGTTGCAGGACCCCCAAATGAAGCCACTCTCACTGTGATGCTGCCGGTCCAGGTGCTGCTCCACCAGGCTCTGACCCAGAGGTTTGTACCAGCACTAAGGGGATGAGGAGGGATAAACGGGGTGACAGGTAGTCTTACTCATCATCGCCTCCACACAGCTTCAGCAGGGCCTTCTTATACTCCCCGGAGGTGTCCTCCTGGAAAGACAGATGGAGATGAAGAACAAGGCATTAGGGAGAGTCAAGGTAGTACCATGGTATGGGTGCATGGAGAAGAGTCTCCCTGAGCCTTGTCCTCTGAGATGGACACCTGGCATAAGGTGGCTGAGGAGGGTGCTCAGCTCTCCCATCGGTGCTGGCATCAGGAGGGAGGCAGTACTAGTGACTAGGGACCCCCAGCACTTACCTTTATCATGTTGTAGAGAGATTTCTCATACTTGGTCCTGAATACCTCCCTGATGTCCAGCATGTCAATCTCGCTGCGGGACACCATGATGCGGATCAGTGTGTTGTCCCTCGTGCCCAGCCCCTGCAGCAGAGGAGCCCCTGCATCAAGCCTGGGATGGCCAAGCAACCCCTGCTCATCCCATCACATTTGGAACCCTCTATCATATTTCTACCCAGTCCTGGATCTGAAGGAGTAACTCCTTTGGAGGGAAGAGCAGAGACCCATGGGCACATTGGTTGTGTCTTCATGGCCCTGCATCACCCTGCCCTCCAGCAGCACCTCATAGTAAAGAGGCCCCTCCTCTGGCTGGCTCCCCACAAAGCTGCGGGGGATCCCTTGGAGAAGGGGCAATCCACTCACCTTCATGGCCTTGTAGAGCCTGTCAGCAAAATATTCTGCTGTGCTTCTGATGCACTTCACTGTGGGGAAATTGAGGTGTGGTGAGAAATACAGGAACCTGGCTTCACCAGTGTCCCCAGTGTCTGAGCACTCATACCCCCTGTGCACTGCCCTGAGCTCCCTGAACCAGGGTACAGCCACAGCCCTGACCTTGCTGGCTCTTGCATTGAGCCCTCCCACCACAGCAAGGCCAGTGCTTTTCACAGCACTCCCCACACAGGGACTGACTTACCCACAGCCAGCATCAGCTTCTCAAAGTCACCAGAGAGCTCTCCCCGGATGCTTCTCTCAATTGGCTTCCCAGAAATCTTCAGGTACTCATCAAAGACTGTGGGATGAGAGCAAGATGATGCCTGGAGAAGCTGCCAAGATATGTTCAAGCCCTACCCTGAGCTCACAGGAGATGCTCACCCAGGCGGAGGTGCTGCTTGCTTCGGCGGCCAAGGATGTAGATGAACTGGGCCTCATCTGTGCCCCATTTCAGCTCACCAGCTTCCAGCAGGTCCTTGTGGGATGGGGAAGATGTCAAAGCCCAAGTCAAGGTGCTGCTCATATGGAGCTTTGCCCAAGCATGGGCACCCTTGGTGTCCACTCTCCTTTTGCAGGCCTGAGTCTGGGTGGTCCCGATGCCACCAGCCCCATCCCTGCCTGGATGCTACCTGTCCCAGTGACCTGCCAAGCCTCACCTTGGCATCCTGCTCCACCAGGTCCTCGCTTACCACATCATCCTCCTCCCTGGTGCCCTGTGGGACAGAGACAGGCTCAGCCCTGCTGGGCACAAGCGCCCACCACCCACAGATGCTGGACAGATGGACATACCTGAAGCAGAACAACAAGCATCTTCTTGAAGTGGCCTGATGTGTCTCCAATGATGTCAGCCTCCAGATCTCTCTCGTAGGCTGGTGGAAGAGGGAGAGGTCAGGGCCTGGACAGCTGGATCCCCTCACCTCTGTCCCTTGTCCCAGCCCAAGGGGCCATAGGGCAGCCCCTGCTTTTCCCCAGCCCTCACCATCTTTGTAGGCAGCCACCAGGTCGTGGATCTCCTGGTTGGTGCGGGAGGCGAGGATCTCGATGAGGCACTTCTCATCCGTGCCGATGCCCTGCAGGCAGAGACATGGCCCCATAAGCAGCAGGACCAGCTGGGGTGTCCTCAGAGGGGCCCCACTGGGACTGCCCACCCCTTACTGCGATAGCATCTTTGATCTCCTTGGCATCACTGTAAGGTGGGGGCCGCATCAGGCTCACAATCAGTCGCTCAAACTTCCCTGTCAACTCATACTTGAGGTCTGCGATGAGGTCCTGGTGGAAGAGGAAAAGGGGCTGGGGAACCCTTAGCTCCACAGCAGCTGAGTGGGTCCAGGGAGTGGTGGGTCCCTGCATGGGCTAATTGGTGGCAGCCACAGACACCTGCTTCTGCAGTGGGGGCATGGAACAGGGAGTGTTTCTGGCGTTACCTTCCCATACTGGGACTTGTAGGCTTGGCAGATCTCCACTCGCTGCTTGTTGCTCCTGGATGTGATGAGGTCAAGGATGGCCTCCTTGTCACTGCCTGTGGGGAGAGCCGGGAAACACATTTAGTCCCATGGCTGGGCTCATTGCAGCCATCCTGCCCTGTCCAAAGCTGCTGCCAGCTTGGGGCTGGGAGGAGCAGCAGAGCTGACTTGGCTCCAGGGAGGAAAGGGGAGCCAGGAGAGGTCCTAGCACAGTGTTAAAGCAGATGGGCAGCTGACAGGAGGTGATGCAGGCTGTCCAGTCATGCAAGGGTCAACCAAAGCAATAGGGGACATCAGGGTGGCCCTGGGGTAATGGTCTAGAGAAGCATCCATACCAAATCCCTTCATGGCATTGTACAAGGCCTCTGCATCCTGGCTGGCATCAAAGCCTGGGAAATCCTTCACCGACCCCCTGTAGACCTAGGGGAAAGGAGGTGAGAAGCTGAAAGGGGAAGGAGCAGCCCCTGGTGGGATGGGGAAAGGAGAAGCCAAAGCGGAGCAGGACCGGGGTGAGACGCACTCCCACTTGGGCTTCCTGAAGGCAAAGCTCAGCCTTAAATATAAACACTCATTCTTCTCCTTGGTTGTTTCCTTTCCTGTTTGCTCTCCCTGCCACACAAATCGTTTGTCCACCAGGTCCCTGGAGTGTACAGCTTTCTCTCTTGGGTCTCGCTGGTATCACTCCTTGTTCAGGCTGGATAGAACCCTCCTCACTGTGCCAGCAAGAGCTGGTTGTTTGAAGGGAGGTTTCTTGAGCACATTGGGATTCCAAACTCCATCTGGGGGACACAGCAGAAAAAGAGTAGACCCCACAAGAGGGCTGGACAACCTGAGCATAGTGGAAGGCATGGAAGGACCAGGGCGATCCCCCTGCACCACAGCAGAGCCGAGGGGAGTTTTTGGGGGGTGTGGGTTGGAAGCAATGAAGGAAGTCATTTCCCTACTGCCTGTTGTGAGCAGGGAAACTCTCTGGATGTTGAGGATGTCCAAGCTCTGCACAGCCTCCAAGCCAGGACACACATTTACAGGCACAAAAATCATCATGGGCTGTTAAGCAGAAAGCACTAGAGAAGTGCCAGAGCTGCCAACAGCTTGTCCAGCCCCAGTGTGTGCTCCTGCAGGGCCCAGACTGGTCCCAGGGGTCAGAGCAGAGATCCTGGATACAGGGAAAGACTTTCCCTGGAGCCTGAGAAATCCTGGGGCACAATCTGGCTTCTGCCTGCTCCTCTGCATCTCCAGGCTACACAACAGGGACCCTAGGAGTGACACCCCCAGAGACCTCAGGGTAAAACAGGGATTGGGCTTCCCTGATCCAGGTTAACTTTTCCCAAGGAAATTTACCAGACTCTGAATGAGATCAGCACCAGCCCTGGGTGGAAGCAGATGTGAAACCATCCCAGCCCCATGTAAGAAACTGGGATGCATCCCTGCCAGAGTGAGAATTGCTGAACAGCAGCATTTCCTTAGTGGTCTGACTGGGGAGCCAGGCTGAGCTGGGGCTCTCAGCTCTGTCAGCACCCTGGGAAGCTCTGAGGATCCTCCCTTGGCTCTGCTTGTACCATGTGCCAACCAGGTGTGTACAGCTCCCTGGGATCACTCACTTAGGATCTGCTGCAGGGTCTAGAAGCAGTCGAAGGCCCAGGGCTGTTGCCAGCATGGGCATCTAACACCGTGTCCCTAGAGCATTAGGCAGGCTGCACCAGTGTCCATGACCTAGTAAGTGCCTCCAGGAATGAACCCGAGGGGATGGACATGGGGCAGCACCATACCTACTGCTCCCCCAGGTCCCATCCCAGTGCCACAGCACAACAGCTTAGCTGAACATCTCACCCAGCACCTTCAGAAAGAAACCAGCCTCAGTACTCCCACTGTCCAGAGAGAAGCCAGTCCAGGCTGGGCACAGCCCATAGGCCCACTTGGGAGAACCTGTTGTTACTGGTGTCCCATGTCATAGCATGGACCAGGTCTGGCAAGAGGAGACGCTACCCTTTGAGGGACCCAGGCAGGCACGGGGGGACAGATCATATTGCAGGCGATTCATCAAGAGAGCTGGATTTAGCCCTGCTTCCCAGCAGCACCCAGGCTTTCCTGGCTTGGTTCAAGCTGCTGCTCACATGCCCTGCAGACATGTAAATTAGCAGCTGCAAGGCGAAGGAATTGCCCAGAGGCAGCAGGAGGGGACAAGGGTGGCTGAAGCCTACTGGGGTTGCAGGGGTGGTGACAGAGAGACCAGATGTCGCCCTTGGTTAAACAGGGAGGAAGAACAGGGCTGCGTTTCTGCCTACTGAGCCATCGACGCATGAGCTGCCTGCCTTGCCGCAGTGCTGCCATGGTGGGGGCAAGGGAAACTGAGGCAGGAGCTCAGTGGTCTGCATCACCCTATGCTCCCTGTGCTCTCATGGGAACTAGCCCCAGAAACATCACTCAGGAGGGAAACAACATCCTACCCACTCGGGTCCTCCTCACACCCCCATCCTCCTTTCCATCCCCAGCTTCAGCTGCTGGGCCTCTGCCTCCCCTCCTCCAGCCTCTGAGTCATCCTAGCCCGCCCAGGACCTCCCAGCTAAAAATAAGCCAGGCTGGGGCCAGGCAGCTGGAAGCAAAATTCCTGGCATGGCTTCTCTCTCTCCCACTGCATGGCTGCTCGCTGTCCTGGACCACTGCAGGGGCGATATTCACCACACTGTGCCTCAGTTTCTCCACCCAGAGGCAACCACCCTCTTGGCTGGACAGGAAGCCATCAGTAATTGGGCTTGTGGCAATGATTATTTGATTTCTCAAGGGAATGGAAAGCAGAGACTGGCCCTGAGCAGTGAAAGGAGGCTCTGGCCTTGGACTCCTCCCCTGCCTAGCACACTGCAGTCTGGCTGTGCCTGCCAGCCACAGCTGCCCACCAAGGCAGGGTTTTCCACCCACGCAGAGATGTTTTCTTGGCTTTGACGGAACACCTGCTCACCCAGCTCTACATTTCACCAGCCCTGGCTTGGAGCAGGGAGAAATCCAGGCTGTGGAGGAGAGGCCAAAGCAGGGCTGCATGGATTGCAGCAGGCTCAGGCAGGATTTCTCTCCAGCAAAAGCCCAAATCCCCAGCGCCAACATCTCTTCTCCTCCGCTTCCCACGGCCCTATTTCTCTCCCTCATCCCACTGTGGCCCCAAAAGAATTTTTGCTCCTCACTGTCCCTGCTCTCCCCGCCTCAGCACTTCCCCTGTCCAGCACATCCAGACAGCACTGGCTGGAGAGGCAGGAATCTAAACAGGCCCCCATGCACATCATCACCATCTTCACTGCATGATGGAGATGCTGCCCCAGCTCCAGGGGCTGCCCTATGGCACCCCTGGTACCCATCCCCACCACATGTGGGTCACCCTTACCTTTCCCTTGGGTGCCATGGCTTCCCAAGCTGGAAATCACCAGAGCAATGGCAAGATGGAGCTGCAGGAGGGAACAGAAAAGCTGATGTGAGCCAAAGCCCCCCCTCAACAGGCTATTAGTTCAGGGAGGCTTCGCTCACTCCCTTGGATGCTGCCACCAGCCATCACCCTCCTGCACCTGCAGTGCATGGCTGCTGCTGGGGAGGCTCAGGGAGAAGGGCTTCACCAGCCACACTGCTGACACTGGTGCCAAGGTCCTTTGGTATCTGTCGCTGAACTGGGGACCCCACAGGCTGGGGGCAGTGGAGACAGGCCCCCACAGAGCTTCCTGCCAGTGCTGAGAGAAGCTAGGAGGGGAAGAAAGTGCTGAATATGGAAATGGGCCAAGCATCCTCCATGGGGCTGACCCTCCTCAATGCACCCCACAATGCTTCTCCTGCTCCCTACAGACCCCCAAGTCCTGGGGCCATCCCAGCTTCAGTAGCGTCTGGGGACACCCTGTTCCTGCATGGGGTTGGGCAGCCCCTGCAGGATCCCCTCAGTTTTTATCTGAGTTTCTGTGAGCTGAATCAAGTCTGCCATCAGTCCCACACACCCAGCAGAGCCCAGGAAGTGCATCTGGGTTTCCAGGGTAACTTGCAGGTTGTTTTCTAACACCAGCACTATTTATAGCTGCAGTGTGGGCTCTCCCCACACCCCTAGAGAAAGTCCCCAGACGTCTCCATTTGCTCCGAGAAAGATGATGGAGGCAGAGAAACAGCTGGAAAATGGAGCCCGGCCATGAATGAACCACAGTGCGTCAGCTGAGCCCCAGCCATGAGACATGGCCCCTCCTTGCCACTGCTTGCTTTTCGTCTGAGACACGTTGCAGGAAAGCTCAAGGCAGTGGGGCCATCCTGGGGGGATTTCTGTCCCAGCCAAGCTCAGTCTCATGCCATGGAGTGAGTAGAAAAAAAACAGATGAACTTTCCCAGCTTGGCTCTGCATCATGATAAGAGCACCCATGGGGGGAGAGACCCAGCCCTGCCGTCGCCAGTGTGGCAGGGTCACCCTGCTTGGGTGCAGGAAGCTGCTCAGCACCCGCGAGCATCCTTGCTGAGGGAAGGAAGTTTTGCAGAAAACCAGACCTGCCCTCACCTCCCCTTCCCTTTTCAGATGAGGAGGCTGCAAGCCTCGGCCGACCTTCCTGTGGCTCCTGGCTGGGGGAGAGAGCCTGTGTGCCCTGTGCATTGCAAGGCTGCACTGAGGCCATGTGCTGGGTGGGTGCCAGGATATCCCAGCCCCTGGCACACCCAGCCTTTTAAAACCACTCAGGAGCCTGTATGTGAAGCTGCATCCCCTATGAGAAATGGAGAGAGGTCTGCATGGCACAGCCCTCCAGCCACTGGGCTGAGACCACTCGACTCAGCTCAGCAGTGGCCAGCCACACCCTGTCCCCAGCCGGTCCCTGCAGTGCCTCATCCCTGTCCCCCACGGCTGCTGACACCTCTACAGAGGCTGGGGTAGCAGCCCCAACCCTTATCAGGCTAGCAGGCAATGCAGAGAGAGTGCCCAGAGAGACACACCACCTCCATGGAGTAGGTGGTGAAACCTGGAGGCTGCAGAGCACTGGTGTGTGGGGTGTAACCTGCCCCCAAAAATCGATGGAGGGCTTTGGGTTATGAGGGTCCCTGGTCAGAAAATGCCATGAGAAATCCTAACTGATGTGCACAGCCTCTTTGCAGAATGACACATCCCTGCCAAAAAGCGTCTGTCCCCCCCAGCAGCATGCACCCCACCAGCCTCTCCACAGCCCCACCAACAGCTATTTCTGCAGCCTGCTGCCAGGGTGGGCTCTCCCAGAGGTCATGACACACCCAGTGCCCCACCTCGGGGCAGAAAGGGAGCTTCACTGGGTTAAAAAAAAATCAGCATCTGTCCTCTCTGTGAGGCAAAGGACGTCCCAAAATTACCCTGCCCCACCCCAGTGCCATAAAGTTCCCCATCCCTTCTAGAGCTCCATGCCTCTGGGGTATCGTACAGTGCGTTTGCCCGCGCAGAACTCGGTGGGTACCGACTCAGGGGGATCCTCTCCAGTGAGCCCGGCTAAGACTCCTGCCTGGAGGGATGTTTCCGCAGCTGCTGCGGCACCGGGTCACCGACAAAGGAGCATCTCAGCCGGGACACACCCATGGGCCCCGCAGCGACGCCAGCGCCCACCCAAAAAAAAAAAAGCACCCGCCGGCGGTGCAACCCCCAGGCTTGTGTTAAAAAAGGAAGGACTTTTTTCATATCAGGAAGCATTTTTCATAAGAAGAAAAAGAAAACAAGGATATCCCCCCCGCCCCCTGCAGCCACACCCTGGAGGGAGCCTCCGCTTGCACAGCTTACCGCTGGCCAGAACTTTCCTCCCCTTGCCCGCCACCGCGGTGGCTTTGCCCAGCGGCACGGTGCCCCCGCACGCCACCGCACACTTACGAGCAGAGCCGAGGCCTGTGCGGGTGCGCTCGCAGGAACCAGCCGGCCGCCGGCGCGCTTGCTGCGCACTTGTGGCCGTGCTGCTTGTCCTTGGCGTGCAGCTGTTTCCTCCCGGCCAGACGTCACCGCTCCCCAGCCCTCCAGTCCCCGCCTGCAACGGTCAGGGCCACGCTCCCACCCTCGCCGCCATGCCAGACCTCTGTCCCTCAGGTTTGGATACTCACGGAGCAGGGGGACCCGATGCCGCCCGCAGAAGTGCCCTGTCCCTGCCGGCGTGTGGGGAAAGGGGTCACTTGGCAGAAAAGCCCCCCCCCCGGTGTGTGCAGGAGATGCGTGCCAGCAGTGGTGACGCACGTGGTGCAAGGTGATAAAGGAGATTGCGCTTTGACTGCGGAAATGTCACCCCCGCTAGCCCCCCCCCCCCCCCCCTGTGACTCCTGAGAACAAGCGAACAGCACACGCAAAGACCCGGCTTGGACGTCTTTGCGTGCACCGCCAACTCCAACAAACCG
>JAAGNO010029876.1:364-19663 GCA_033439905.1 Ceryle rudis
GTGAGGGAGGAGATGGGGAAAATGCCTCCTGTACCCCATGTGACCCCTCCCTGTCACCTGTTGGGGCTGCAGTGTCAAGAAAGGGCCGGGGAGAGGATTGCAGGGAGGAGCACAGGGAGGGAAGAAGGACAGGAGAGGCTTCCCCTGCCCTCTGTCTGGGCTGGGAGGGGAGAAGACACCAGTGAGGACATGCTATGTCTCCCCTCTTTTCAGCCAGCTTTTGCTGTGAGTTTAATTTCCTCTGTCCCTTTGTTTGCTGCGGTGATTTTAATGAGATGGGAGGCAGGATACCACCCCGGAGCCCCCGTGGTGCCAGAGCTCCAGCTCAGTCTCAGCTTCATTGGTACTGGCAAAGCCGGGTGTTCAGCCACTGGGCCCCAAGGCTGACCTATAAATTTGGGGTGCTCAAGCTGGATGCTGGAGAGGGGAAGAGTGCTGCTGGCCATGGGATCCAGCATGGCTGCAGGACTAGCATTTCTGCTCCAGTTCCTGCTCCAAGCAGGAGATAGGTCCAATACCTCAGAGCAAGCTGCTCAGGAATGTGTCTCCAGGGGTTACATACCTCTGAGGATGAGAATCCCACAGCCTCACTCTGCCCTATCCCTGTGCTCATCCTGGTGAGCTGCCACCTTGTGACAAGACTCTCCCCAAGTCCCCATGGGTGAGCTGGAGCCCCCACTGTGTCTGCAGGTGATTCTCCCACGCAGGGCAAGCTCCGTTCATGGGGGCAAAAAGCAGCCCCAGGAGGGCACCCTCCGATACTGCCCTTGGGCCTCGGGAGTGGGCTGGCTGCCTTGTCTCATACCCAGCACACTCCTCCTTCCCACCACCACTTGTTCCTGAACAAAGGAGCCTTCCAGGGCACCCCAGCCTGGGCTGGTCCCACAGGTAAACCTGGGGCAAACCCAGTCTCAGTTGCCACTTCATCTGCCCATGCTATGTTGTCCCTGCAGGGCTCCCCATCTTGCACACCCCTTCACCTCTTATTTTTCTTTTGCGTCTGGGAAGCTCCCATTTTTCCAGAGCCTTGTGGACCCACTGAAGGAAGCTCTTTCTCCTGTTGCCAACCAACACCCTCAGCATACTAATAGTTTGCTCCAAGCATCATTATTCAGATTAAATACTCTCCATTGTCCCTAATCTGGTGAGGGAGCTGAAAGGCCTCATCAACTAAAGCATGCCCAGAAGAGGCGTGAGGTAGTGTAGCCATTTTCATTTGTAGCAGTGGCTCCATGATCTGGCAGAGAACCAAGGGCCACTGCCTCTTAATCATCTCCCTTGTCCATCCCTGACACTTCCTGGGATGGTGCCTGATTCTGCAGCGATGCTTGAGGACCACATTGCTTTTTGCTGCCCAAAAGCAGACAGGATGCTCGCCAGCATGGGCAGGGCAGTCAGACAGGGGCCACAGATGGGAGCAGAGAAGTAGCTTGGTGGTTTCTCCTACTTTAGGGTGTCTCACTTGGGTGCTCCCTGTGCTGCTGCTCCTCAGGCAGGAGGGGAAAGGAAATGCTGAGTCAGGGCATGGGGGAAGGAGGTGCTGAGTCTGGGCACAGGGGCAGGAGATGCTGACCCCAGTGGGCTGGGAACTGAGCAGCCCTGGTGTGGGGTGGGCTGTGGAGCAGAAGGCAGGTGCATGTGCTCCAGTTGCTTCATGGCAGAGTGGAGCCACTGAAGCATGTGAGGGGTTTGGGATGGGTGTGAATGGGAAGGCAGTGAGGGCAAAGATGTTTTGGAGGGGTTTGTAGCCACAGCTAGAAGTTGTCTTGGAGGAAAGTGGTGGCTTCTGCCTTGGGGTGGGACTCAGTGCGGCCTCTGCCACCTGGACCTCAGGGTGAAGCTCTGTAGGGCTGAGAGGGCAGCTGTTAGGACACTGGCTGAGGTGTGGATGGGCACCAAAGTTAGACTGGCAGCAGTCAGGACCTGGTGTCAGGAAAGGGAAGCAAGTGGAGGCATGTGAGGGTAACAGGAGACAGGAGTTGCCTGGTCCCTCCCCAAAGCTTCAGCTGCTCTAGAAACCTTTTCCCATGTCCTTGGTGACTGCTAATTTCAGAGCAGAGGTGACCCCCTTTCGCACGTCCCCCCAGGACTTCTGCATCTCAAGGGGCTGCAGATAAGTCAGAAACTAAGTTAAATATTCTCCATGTTTCCCAGTGTGTGCAGGCACTGTCCCAAAAGATGCCACATGTCCCAGGGGGGTGGGAAGGGCTGGAGGGGATGGTGGGGAAGGGGACTGATAACTCCCTGGGATGTTGGACTCCTCAGCTCTGGGTGATAGGGAAACCCCTGAGCCTGAGGGGTGATGGAGACGGGTGATCCACTACCCAGCAACCCCAAAGACTGGTGCCCCCAAGCAGCTTCTGGTATGGAGCACCCTGAGACAGGGGTACCCGGTGTCAGATGCAGCAACTGATAGTAAGAAATCAGCAGAGTGAAGGCTTTCTGAGCAAGTGGCCGTAGTGCTGATCACGCACCAGAGCACCTCTCTGGGAGGGTTAAAAATGCACAACCCCCTGAATTTCTTGCTCGATGTGGTTCATCAAGAACAGCTATGCCCCTGCTTGCTCTGGCTCCTGCTCTCCCGCTGGCCTGCCTGTCCACCCGTGTCTTACACATCCTCTGGCAACAAGGTTGCTCCAGGACACTTGGGGCTTTAACTCCTTTCAGACTGCAAGGTGTGAGCCAAAAACTGGAGCTCCATGACCACAGCAGCAGGAGGTTGTGCCTGTGTTGTGGCTTATCTGAGAGGCCTGAGCAGGGTGTGTGTGCTGACAGTGGCCCTGAAATAGCCTCCTAGTGTCACTTCCCTGTAGGGAAGCTTTTATCTTGAGATCCCCACTGGCTGGGGTTGAGGTTGGGTCCTAAATCCCATATCACTGAGGCAACCTCCAGTGGTGGGGAGACCTGACCCCTGTCCTCAACCTACCTGTTGTCTCAGCCTTTTTCCTTCACCCTTTTAGCAGAGATTTTGGGCTGTGGGAGATCTCAGAGGCCAGGGTTGGGGGCCTGGGCATTCTGGCACTGTGTGGGCATCCTTATCAAAATGGTCCCTGCCAGTGACAGCCCGTGCTCAGCTACTCCTTCTCCCAGGGCATGCTTTTTAGCCACTTCATCTCTAATATGTCAGATTAACCTGGAAAATGAAAGATGAATCCACAAACCAGACTCCTTGCTTCCATTGGAATTGATTTACTGGAACATCCTGGGTTGCTTCAAGCCACGACAGGCTTGCCTGGGTGATTCCCAGAGCCAGGGATTGGTGACCAGTACTGAAGGCCAGCGTCATGCTGTCTGCCCCCACAGATGTGGGTCCAGCAGCAAAGGGGGCGTTTCCTTGCAGCAAACTGCCCTTGCCAAAAGCACCCCCTTGGGATTCCTGTAATTGCCCCCCTCCTTTGCTCTCCAGGTTGCAGGCAGCAGACCCGTGTGCCTGGGTGCCCTTTCTCCTGCTGCTCACCTGCCCGTCCCCAGAACGGAGGAGCCCACTGACCCCACCATGTCGTCTGACCCCAGTGCCCCGCCGGCAGTGCCGCCCCTGCACTCTCCCAAGTCTCCGGTGTGGCCCACCTTCCCCTTCCAGCGGGAGGGCAGCCGCATCTGGGAGCGGGGCAACCTCCTGCTGCGGGACCTACCCAGTCCCCTCCCCACCAAGAGGACCAGGACCTACTCAGCGTAAGTACCCAGCACACAGTGAGTGCACTTGGCACTGTCAAGCTGAGCCAAGCAGGGACTGCAGTCACCAGCAGCACCTGCAGAACTCCTGGTGCATGTTGTCATCATGACACCTGGTGTCACTGAGCCCACCTGCCCGGGGTGCTGTGGGTGGGTGCCATGCACTCTCCCAGGGTACGCCATTTTCATAGCAAACCTCTCCCCGCACTGCCCCGGGGGTGAGTGTCGGTGGTGAGATGTCTCTGTCCCTTCCTGCCACAGGACGGCGCGTGCTTCTGCTGGCCCCGTCTTCAAGGGCGTCTGCAAGCAGTTCTCTCGCTCCCAGGGCCATGGGTTCATCACCCCTGAGAACGGCACAGAGGACATTTTTGTGCATGTGTCTGAGTAAGTCTGGGGTCACGTGGTGTTGGGACACCCTGGGGGAGCTGTGCCTTCACCATGGGGCTGGAGACCCGTGGGCTGGGATGGGGAAGGTCTGTCTCCATGGGGTGGGGATGGGGCTCTGCTTGTCCTCTACCCCCCATCACCAGTGGGTTTTCTTTCCCAAGGCTCAGTTGGCGGGTCGGGAGACTTCCTTGGTGCTGGGTGGTCCAGGGCAGGGGTCTGGCTCTTGGGCCTAGCCCCACCGCCTCTCCTCTCCCACAGCATCGAGGGGGAGTATGTTCCAGTGGAGGGGGATGAGGTGACGTACAAGGTCTGCCCCATCCCTCCCAAGAACCAGAAGTTCCAGGCGGTGGAGGTGGTCCTCACCAACCTGGCACCTCACACGAAGCACGAAACATGGTCTGGCCAGATCATCGGTTCCTAGGCGCCCAGGGGAGGCCGCCGGCCACTCGGCCCCATGGAGCAAGGCTGTCCAGCCGCTTGCAGGGAGCGCAGGGGGAGTCGAGGCGGCAATGGGGCTGGGGCTGCCCCCAAACACGCAGGTGTTTGTGTTCAGTGTCTTTTATAAGGTTATGGTTTCCTTTCTCTGTGTGTGTTTGTAAGTCTCTGTCAAGGGGGACGGGGGAAGTAGACCTCTTCCCTGATGCCCCTCAGCTCCGGGGGCAGCACCGAGCCCCTGTTCCCCTTCCTTGCCCCCAAGGCCATGGGGAGCGGGGGAATCACTCCTACCCCCCAGCCTCCTGGCTGCCCTGGGCTGAAGCAGCTGCTGAGGGCAGGAGGGGCCAGGGGGAGGCTGGGGAAGCTCGGCTTGTCCTCCTGAATCCCGCTCTGGCAAGACAGGAACCCAGGCTGGTCCTTCTGCCCACAGCATGGCAGCAGCGGTGCGTGAGGTGGGGCTGGGGGGGAAATGGGGCAGCATGGGGCAGCGTATCACTGTGCAGGGACCGGGTGGCTGGGGCCCATCCCAATTGCTGGCAGCTCACGGCGCCCACCCAAGCCACATCCCTCCATCAAAAGATCTCAGGTCAGCAGTGCCACAGGGAGGCGAATGGCTTGCAGAACAGCAACAAATTAGTTTCAAGGGGCAAAACAGCTGCTGGCAGAGCACAGGGGGCATTGTGCCTGGAAAGCTGCACCTGGGCATAGGTGCACTTGGCACCACTGTGCTCCCCACTGCTGCCAGGCCAGTAATGCACTTTCCTTGGCTTGGGGCTGACATGGTTTTGGGGACATGGCCACCTTCTCCTCTTCCTCCCCTTGTCCCCCCACACCCCTAGGGACCCCCCTTCCCACATGCGTGTGTGTGTGTGTGCACATCCATAGCTTGCTGGGGGGCTGAGGGGTTTGAGTAGCCTTGGCTGTGGAGTGAGCACAGCCACCCCCTCCCCAGCCCCTCACTGTAGGCAGGGTCTCGTATATAAAGCACAAACTTCCGTTTTGGTCTTCTCTGCCATACCCTGGCCAGGTGGGCTCCTGCAGCCCTGGGGAAGGACAGGCCAGAGGGTGGTGCGACGAGGAGGGTATGCACTGGGCTGGGCCTGAAATGACCCCAGGGAAATGGTGCCTGCACTGACACTCCGGAGATTACCAGCATCTTAAGGGGTTTATTTCAAAGCAGGGCAAGCAGCCTGAGTGGGATGGGTAATGACAGCCAGTTCCCAGGCATCCACTCAATGGGAGCTGCTGGTGCTGCTGGTCCTTGGCACTGATGGAAAGGGGCATTTTCCTCCTGTCTTGCCACTGCTGTTGTGGTGGGGACAGTAGGCTGCTGTCAGTGGGCAGAGGAGGAGGGGGGCAAGGCTGGTGCCACACAGGACAGCTGAGGCCCTGTGGATTCAGGAGGACCACTGTGTGCTGCCCCAGCCCAGGCTGGCATGGGGACTGCCCCAGGACCCTGCAGCCCATCTCACTGCCAACCCCAAGCCTGGTTCACCCCGGGGCTATGGCAATGCCAGCTCAGGCCCCAGACATCCCCAGGACACACCGTCAGCTTGGCCAAGGCAAACTTTGATTCTTTTTTTTTACCCTTTTTTTTTTTTTTTTTTCTTTTTTGGAAATAAACTAAAACCTTAGACTTGTTGGTGTTTTTACAACTCTGGTGTGGTTACGGTGTCAACCTTTGTAACATTGGCAATAAATCATTAAAATTGACTTTCCCATGAATGCTGCCTGTCTCAGCTCTTTGTCCAGTGTCTGTGTGTTGCACTAGTGCCTCTCCTGGGTGAAGGACCTGGCGTGCCCAGGAATTTAGCCAGACTGCAGGACAGAATCACTCAGCTCCACACAGTATGTCCTTTGGGGTCCTGGGGTGCTCCAGCCTTGCTCAGGAGACCCTGAGCCTGGGACAAGAGGCTGCTGCCCACCAGGAGGGGTGACCAGGACTGGGGCTGGACTGCTGTGGGTACTTCAAAGTGCAGCTGCCTGCTCTCTGGCTGCATTTCACCCCAGCAGAGCCCAGCACAAAAAGCAGACGCTGCCTCCAGCTGCTGTTGTAGCTTAAATATATTTTTTTAAAATATACATGTATATGTATTTAAATATATTTCTTATTTAACAGTTGGTATCAGCCAGACAGGAGTCACCCGTCTTGCACAGATATGGAGCCACTCGGCAAGACAGTCCCTGACGTGGGGCCTGCCACATCTGCTCGCTCACACATACACAGGGCGAAACCTTTCTACGCTGTGGGCACTCACGGAGAGAGAAGCACCATGGCAAAGGGGCCTCAGGGACAGGTGTGCATTACCCCTTAGGTCTAGGGCTCCCACACCAGTGCTGTGCCTCATCCTGCCTGCAAAATGACAAGGTAGGCAGCTGGGGCTCCCAGTGGCCCTGCTTGTGCAGGAGGTGGGACCAGATTACCTCTAGAGGTCCCTTCAACCTCAGCCATTCTGTGGCTCTGAGACCTTGGGGCTGCCCCAGCTATTTCTGATGCCATCCTCTTCATCATCCTTCTGTCAGGACAGGGTCTTCTGTGGGATGTGCCCTCAACTAGCCCAAGCTTGGAGTAAGATAGAGACAGGAACAGGGAAGGTTCCTGAACTCGATCCCACCCATGTACACATGATCTCCTGAGCAGAGAAAGCAATAGCAGGTGCCTTGAAGATCATCCCTGCCTCTGCCCTGCTCACCCTGCAACTCCCCCTACCCTGAGCAAGGGACATGCTGCCATTAGGAACTGCCTTGAACAGATCCTCCCCTTCCCTTCAAAGATGCATGTCATCTCAGCCCCCAAGGCTGCCCCAAGTGCCTCATGCCTTCAGGACCAGGTCCTGCTCTTCACTCGCCCCTAAGCTGCTAGAGATCCTGCTGACTTTGAATAGACTTACAGGACAAATAAACACTGCACACCCCACACAGAACCTGAACCACAGTTAAACAGAGAAGGACAAACTGTTAAACATATTAATTCCTCCATGAAGGTTGAAGTGGAGGGCCAAAACTCGTGAGAATCTGTGAAAAAGGTACCCTGCATCCAGGCTTCCCCAACAAGTCCTCTTCTCCCATGCAGAAATCTTCTCAGGGTAGAAAGAGGAAGTTGTGCTTTTGTTGGGGCTTTCTGGATGTTGGGCAGACCTCTGTGCTCATGCAGCTGTGATGCATTACAGACCTGATGTGTTGTAGAGTTAAGTGGTGCAGCCAGGTGGAGAAGACTGCAGCCCACCAGCGCTGGTCATGCACCACCCCTGCTCCTTTGGCCAGGCAACAGTTCCAAGGCCCACTCTCTGCCCATGGCAATGTGGGAGCCTTGCCTCAGTCTAAAAGCACCAACATATCTCACCTGAGGAACTTGGCCCCTTGGTTAAGTGGCAGTAGCCAGCTGAGAAACCTCTCTTGCACTCCAGCTGCTGGTGGGACATGAAGGGCAAAAGTGAGGAAAGCAGAAACAGAAGAGAAAACAAGGTCAAGAGACGGGGCAGTGCGATACCAGTAGGGATGTCCTGAGAAAGGCTCCCAGGGGGTAATGTGGGGAGCTATTGCAGGAACCTCCAGCACCCTCCAGGTCCACAAACACAGCACACGTGTACAAGCAGGACATCTCCCTGGAGGGGGATCCCTAAGCTCCTCTTTAGCACTGAATTGTGATTAGCGACACTCATACAGTCACACACAGCAGCATAACGGCCAGGAATAAAGGGACAATATGAGAGAGGAGGTCAAGGGCCAAAAGAGAGATGTGGTTTTGCAGCCTATGAAGGCCCAGGAGAAGAGGAACAGAAGGACATGTGACAGTTGCTCTGGAAAACTTGTGTGCCTAACAGTGACCATGCAAACCAAGCACATGGGACAAGATAGGGTGGAAAAGCAAGCTTGCGGGGCACTGTTGAGTGTGTATCTCAACTGGCACTAGAAACCAGGTATGGCCTGTGTTGGCCTTTGCTGGAAATGGTTCTGGAAGCATGACGGAAAGCTGAATACTGGGAAGGGAGGGAGGGAGGGACTTGGTCTGTTATGAAAGTCCTGGGTAAGGTTTTACGCAGACACATCTGTGATGCCTGACAGACACATGGGAGGTAAGACTGCTGGGAAGCCTTCTGACCCCAGTGACTCCACAGGGTGCTCTGCACACACCAGGCACCCAGTGTCATCCTCCAGTCACACCAGGCAAGGTCTAACTTGATGACTTCTGCAGAACATGGAAAAGAAACCTATGGTAGCCATTTTTTTTTTTGTGTAAGCTAAACAGAGAATTAATTTCTTCATGCACCTGCACAAAGCTCAGAGCAGGAGCAGAGTAATTTTAAAACTGTCATTCCCAGGTCACCTGTAGGGACTGGCATGGTGTGGCACTGAGGTGAACTGACATGTTGATCCTCTCCATTAGGATGCACAATGCTGCAACAAGTCAGAGTAACCACTAACCCTTCGTATGATGGGCTTGGAGTAAAGAACATTCCTGACCTCTCACTTACTTAAGAGCAGCTCTGGTTAGAGTGTCTGGGGCCTCAGCAGCCCCATCCTCCCCATCCCAGGTGTGAGGGGGAGAGAAAGGTGAGACAAGTTCCCTCATGCAGAAGTATTAAGAGAAACAGAGTGAAAAAGGAGAGGGGAGAGAGCATGGGATGAACACACACATGCTCTCGTGGCTGGCCCTTTCAAATGCTTTCCAACCAAGAAAGCATCTGCATTGCCACCCAACAATGTCAAGAGTGTTTTTCTGGAGGTGAGGAGGGTCTGGTCCTACGAGCCCCAGACGTAGATGAGGAGTGTCAAAAGGCTGCTCAGCAAAAGGCCCCCTCCTGCAAACCCACCTGCAAACCCACCCTTACTCATTAATTACATCCTGATCATGTCTGGAAAGTGGATTTTCTTCAGTGTACCCTGAGCAGATTCCTCAAATGAAGGTGCTTTTCCTGGCAGGGCGAGGAAAGGGTGGGGCTGGGGCAGGGCTGCAGGGACCTGGCAGTCAGCACTCATTTGCTCTCTCTGGAAAGAAGATTTCACGGCATCGCTGGACTGTGTCCTGAGGGGACTGAACGCTGTGTCCCACTGTGCGTGGATCGTCATAGATTTCATAATCATTCCCTCCCTGCAGGGGAAGAGAAAATAGGGAATGCGTTAGGAGGGTCTCACCAGAGCATCCTCATCCCTGAATCCACATCTTGAGTGCTGTGAGCTGGGGTGGGAGCCAAGAGCTGGACTGGCAAGACCTGCTGGGAAGGGGCTACCCAGGGAGGCAGAAGAGGCTGGGCTGGGAACCCCGATCTCTCCCTCTTTCCTCCCCTCTTTTTTTTCCCCATAGAAAGGATGGGGAAGGTCCCTGAGCAGCAAAGCTTGTCCAGGGGTTAACCCCTCCTCTGCCTGTGGAGGGTCTAGAGAAATGTGGACTGCGCGTATTTGGAGGGCAGAGGTTGCCATCATCTGGAAAGAGCTGAGTGGATGGCTAAGCTAGTGTACAGCAGCAAGGAAGCATCATCTTCCAACACTGTAATATGAAAGTGAAGCTGTTCCTGTTGTTGAAAAGCCCTCTCCTAAGTGCTGGGGGCTTGTATTTTGGGTTCTGTGGGCTGTAGGAGTGGCTGCCCCCTCCTGAAGGGTGCTGGAAGAAAGCAATGCTTCCACACAACCCTGTAAGTTTGCTTCCACCACAAGCCTGCCACAAGCCGATGCCGCATGAGAGCACCTCTCCCCCTCAGTCCGCTACAGGTCTGTTGTCAGCCACAGGTGGGACCTACGCTGTGGGACCCATGAAGGAACAGCTCCACAAAGGAAAGCAAGCAGCCAGGTGTGGGGCAAGCAGGGCATACTCACAGGGGTTGTCTCATTCCCAAAGAAGTGGATAGTGTCAAATCTCTCGTCATCAAGCACGTTGAGGCAGTAGCGCTTGTCCCAGCCCTCTGGGAAGACGTCAAAGCTGATCATGCCACCTGCCAGCAGAAGGGAGGGCATTGAGAAACATTGGTGGGAGTTGGCAGGGTGCCCTGGAATGGGCAGGAGGAGGGGAAAAGGATGGATGTCTGTGGGGAACTTCCACCCCAAACAGCAGTCAAGAACCAGCTCTGCCTTGATGCGCCTCTCCAGCATGTGGCTAGTGGCAGATGCTGTTCCTATGACAACAGGCTGGAGTGACATCAGTATGGCTGGGGTGACATCAGCGTGGCTCCCTTGCCTGCAGGCAGGCAAGCAGGAACCATTGGGCTGCAGGGGGAGATGCTGGGGTAGGAGGTCCCAAGAGATGTATCTGTTAGGGGAGACTGGGGATCGCGCCTTGCAGAGTGTCAGCATGTTCTGTGTCCCAGCCGAGTATTACGTCCAAGCTCTCTCCTATACTCCTACATGGACATCAATGGCTCTTGTAAAACCACAGCTCCTGATGCTCCTGAACCCTGCAGGGACACCCCAGGGACTCCTGGCAGCCTGCACAAACCAAGCAAACCCATGCACTGCATAGCTCAGGGGTCCCAGTTGGCCACGCTGCAGGGCCCGAGCAGGCTCTGCATGCTGATCAAGGACCAAGGACCTTGCCACAGAGGTACCACGAACCCCATAACTGGGGCACAACCTTGGCCTGTCACCTCTTCCCACAAGAGTCAAGTGCAGGTTGCCAACATCTGGAGGGGCGCCAAGGCAGGCAGGGCAAACCTACAGAGGTGAGGAAGCTTTCTCAGAGAACATACATATGTGTGCATGTGGAAACCCACAGCCACCAGGAGTCAATGAACTTCCTTAGACCTTGCTCTTACACCAGGCAGTTTACCCCAGCACTGCTGTTGTTTTGTCAGTGCTTGGAGGCAGCACCTTCCCTCTCCTCCCAAGTTGCCCTGCTTTGTGCACAAGCTGCAGAGCCTGACCCTTGTCCCGGCACCGATACAGGTGACATGTTCCTCCCAAAACAAAGCCCGTGACTTAGGGCACACATATGTTTGGGTCTCACTCAGAGCCAGGAGGAATGAGGATTTGAGCTGGGTATGTGTCCTCGGGCCAATTCAGGTCTCTGCTCCTGTTTCAAGGGGAGTCCCTGCTTCTCTAGGCAACCTACTGGGCCACCAGCAATCCTGAAGTTTCATACTCACTTCATAAATCATAACCCCACCTCTCTTGGGAAGAGGGTGAGTACACAGGTACCCTCAGGGGATGATCCCTGTTAAAGGAGAGGCACTGATCCCCAAGGCTGTTCAAATGTGCACGTCCTCATGTCATGCTCCTCTCCTCCCTGGCTGGTTGAGGTGTTCCCATTAGTTTGGGGATCCCAACCAACCCTCCTTAGAGCCTGAGGAGCTGGGGATGAAGCCTGTGTGTCCAGTCTGGGGCAGAGGATTCACTACCAGCCAGGATGCCCCAGGCAGGGCACTGTGATATGGATGGGAGCAAGCACCCCAAGAGCTGAGGGATGGGGGTGCCCCCAGGCTCACAGCAGAAGCCATCATCACAGTAGGAGCTAAACTTGGTTGACCTTATTAAAATCCTTCTTGGTTGTACCCAAAGCCATTTACCTGTGAAAAACACTGCATTTCACCATGTTCTGGCATTTTCAACTGAGCTGGGCAGCAAAAAGGGCCTCCTGATGCCAGCTGGAGGGGGTAGGAAATCAAAGGGAGAAGAGGTGGTGTGGATGACAGCCAGCACTGTCCCTCGCCTAGGCAGAGCAGGAGTCTGGGGAGTTGCAGGAAGATCTGCTACCACCTCTAGGACTTGCATCCTCCACAACGTGGGACAAGGCATACAGAGCTGGCCTGGCAGAAGAACCCTGTTTCCATGTGTCCCTGGTTTTGGATGCCTGACCTGAGACACCCTGCGTTTTCTTCGTGGAGGAGCAGGGGGCCCACAGCTCCCCTTGTCTCCGTGCTTTTACACAACAGGCCTGGGCTCTTCATGGCTGCTTCCCAAAGTCAGAGGAGAAAGGCCCATTTTCTTTTGTCCCCATGCCTGCAGGGACACCGCGGTGGGGACTTTGTCTTTCTCTGCTGTGACAAATGGTGTGTGTCAGTGCTTTGGGCAGAACGGGATTCCCCTAGCAGGATGATGAAGGCAAGGGAAGGCTCTCAGGAGGAAAGGCCTTGGAGGACAAGAGGGCCAGACCCTCAGCACTGGCCCACAGAGGGTGCAAGAGTGGCATGTCACCTGCCGCCTCCCAGTCTCATCACCCCCTTGCCCTTCAGCTAGGCGGCTATATGGCATCTTCTTAACTCACACACATCCACCACTCTGCTTCAGCCCCACCACCGACACACCCTCATTTTCCTTCCTGTCCTGGCCAGACCCCCAGGACTGCTCAAGGCCCTTTCTTTGGTTCTTCACCTTTGGTAAGCTAGATGTAAGAGCTTACCTCCACCCCAAGAAGTGGCCCTGCAAAAGGCCATGGTGTGGAGCTGCAAACTCCCTGCCTCTTGGCAGCTCTTCCTCCCGGAATAAATATGTGTCCCTCATAGCCATCCCTTCCAACAAAACCCCAGAGCCAAGATACATATGCGTGATGCTCCTGCCTCCCTTATACCACAGTATTCCCAGCGAATACTGCATGGGCCTGGAGCTGGCCAGCTTGCTGCTAACGCTTGAGCCAGGACAGACCTCCTGTGCAGGGAGGTAACTGGAATGAAGGCAGGGATAATGTCATTGGACAGAAACCTGCCTGTCTGGCTGATTCCCAAGGAGGTAAATCTGCAGCAGGGTTTATTTTCTGCTGTCACTCTGCTGTGAATGCCAACTTGATGCCCCCGTGGTAGCTCTCCAGGAACAGAAGCTCCTTGTGCACTTACTGGGGTCTCCAGGCCCCCAGAGGGAATAGACAAGGATTCCCACTCCCCTTCCCAGCATTTTATGGGAAATTGAATGAAGAGGCCAGGGCAAAGCGAGGGAAGGCCCTCTGCTCACCTCGAGAGAAACGCAGGCCTTTGCCAGCAAACTCCCTTTGCAAGGCTGCCACAAACTTCTCCCGGATCCGCTCCTTCTGTGGAGGAGAATGAGAAAAGGGAAGGAGGAAGGGTTTAAATAATTAGATGTTGACAGTCCACCAAAAGCTACCATACAGCTGTCTGCTGGGCAACTCCAGCTTATCACATTCCCTCTTCCCACCTGCCCCCAGTATAACACCATTTAACCAGCTTTCACCAGTCCTGCCCAGTGTCTGCATAAATGCCACCAGCTCAGGGCAGCTGCAGGGGTCTCTTGGGAAAAGCAGACCCCAGCCCTTCCTTGGCAATGAAATGCAACTGCTTCAACTTCCCAGAAGCCCAGTTCATAAACCAGTCTCCAGCTTTGCTTAAAAAGTCTTGCAAAGCCTTGAAATGTCTCCTGACCCCAGGACTTCTCCCTCCAAGCAGAAACTGCCACCATAGGCCAACCACTTCAGAAATCTGTCCAGATCTGCTGTGGCCTACCCAGTCTGGAAGGCCCATTAGTTCCAGCTCTGTTGGGGCTGAGGGCGTGGGAGAGAGAAGAGAGCTGCTGGGCCAGCCTGGAGGGATGCCACAACCTGAGAAGTTTAGGTCTCTCTGAGGTTTTCAGTGTAATTCTATGTTTAGTTACTGTAAACGAGGAGACACCCTGTTAAGGAAGTGTCTTATTTCCTGGGGATCTCCCACAAGGAATCCTGCTGGCTACTCCATTGCATCAGCAGTTCCCAGTGAAGCCAAATTCTTCCATTCATCTGTGCCTCTCCTTGGGTTTTCTGCCCCCCAGTCCTGTCTCCACCTTGCTGCATATGTTGGCCTGGTGCACAGCTTGGAGCTGGGCTCTTTCCCCCTTGGGAAGGGTGGAAGTGGGTAAGACCTGAGATTGGTGGTGACACAAATCCAGCAAAGGGGAGGGTGAGCCTGAGTCTGGCCCGTGTACCTTGTCCAGCTCGGAGAACTCAATCCGTTCCTCTGAGGAGCAGCTCCGTCCAATGGGGGAGATGTTCAGCATCCCATTGCGAAACTCAATGAAGGTTCCTCTGTGGGTGGGCAAGGGCACAAGGTTACTGGGGCAGGGTGAGAAAAACAGACCTTTTCAGGGCACTGTCTGCTCAGTGAGGCATGCAGTCTCTGCTGGGACATGCAGGAGGAGAGGATCCAGGCCCACTCATGGGTGCTTCACACCATACAGAGACCAGGCATCAACAATTCTGCTTAAGGTTGCTGAGGGACTCATAGTTTTATAAAAAGAGACTGTAAGAGAAGAGGAACAAACAGTTCCCATGTGCCCTGGGGACAGGCTGGAAGCAACAAGCTTAGGTGAGATGACAGGAAGCATTTTCTAACGTAGTAACTGCAAGAACAGATATTGCCTAGAGTGGACCAACCACCTGACAAGACTGTGGCATCTCCACCCTTGGAAGCTTTCAAGAAACGTCCTCTGTGGTAGGTTGGGGGAAACTGGCACTATCTTGGGGCAGTGAGATGGAATTGCTGGGTCAGTGTGACTCGCTGCTGATGTCCAGCAGCAGGCTGATGAGTAATCAGGACTTTCTTGTGGGACGCAAATCAAGCAGGACCTGCAGGGCCTTTGTATCTCCTGTTTGCTCCCTGCACCTTTGCAACCCTTACTTAATCTTGCATGGACAGGACCTAGTTCTTACTTGCTACCCTCACCTTACACTGAGATCACTTCTTCAATGGGCTGGTTCAAAGTACCAAGCCAGCAGAAGACCACTCCCTTCTTTTCTCTTTGCTATAAACTCAGACAGTTCTGTTTGTTTATCACCTTGGAATAGTTCACCAAGGAGCCAGACAGGTACCAGCACTGGGGCAGAAACAGCAGGGGATGGCAGCACTGCCAATTTGAAAACAGACTGAAACTCTTGTGGAAACCTAACTGGAGCAGGGACATCCCCCTCCCTATCCAGTTGAGGAGCCCTGAGCTCATTAACCCTCTGATGTCCCTCCCAGCCCTTCCTGCTGCTTCTCTGCGGTAAAGCGCCTACCACTCTGAGTCTGGGGGAAGAACTTTCCACCTCCTGTTTTGTAACACAGTGAAGAACATCATGAGGAACGGACACATGGGCAGACATGCCTGCAACCTAAGAGCAGCATCTCTGCGGCACCAGGGGTTTGGTGGCTCATGCCCCAGGCATGACTTAAGAGACATAGGTTAAAGTCCTTGTTTGGCTAGAAATCCCATAAGCCTAAATCCAGAAGCACTTGGGAGCTGAAACTCCAACAGGGTGTTGGGCAACCAGACAACGAGGCAGCCAATCAGCCTTGAGGGTTCTGGGTTCCAGTCCATGCTCCTGGGGGCAGGTTCAGCCAGTAGATCTGTCGCCAGGAGCCATCCTGGCCCCTCTCACCAGTCTTCTCATTGCCATATGGTGACTCACATCAGGCAGCTAATCTGGATCACATTTTAGCAACTTTTCCCAGCTTAACTTTGACCAGACAGCTGGTTTGCTCAGGGTCACCATAAAAACATGAGAGCAAAACCTTCTGGGGCAAGGGGAGAGCAAAGCCTCTGTGGTCAACAGTGCTTCTGGCTCATGCTGGCTTCAAACATTTGTGAAACCATGGTCTGAGAGGTAGTTTGCACCCAGACTGGTTTAACTTCAGGCTGCCTCTTGAAAAGGTCCTCCTGCTCTCCCCTTCCACCTTCATGTCACCTTCTGTTCCCTCCCTCTCTTTCCTAGAATAACAGATCGAGAAGATCCAATGTAATATTACCTTTTTCTTTCCTGGCAGTGGCCTAGTTGTCCTTCAGAGGAGATGTACTAACCCAACTCACCCTGTGGCTGCTAGATTTCAGGGTGGGAAGCAGACTGGAACACATGGTTGCAGGAAAAGCAGGGCCAGGCCTGTTACCAGTGGCACTAAGCAACACTAGGTCAGAAACAGTGGAAAACTGTGTGCTCAGGCACTGGACATCCCATCTTAAGAACCATTGTTTGTTTGGAAGCTCATATGACCCATGATGCCTAATGCCCTGACCAGTAACAAGCTGTTACCCTTGCCCTAAGTGAGATGCATGCAGTGGCTATACCCTGCTTCCCAGGGAAGAAAATCCAAGGGGCAAAAGAACGGGCATTATGTTGAAAAATAGAATAGGCTCTCCAGAAGACTGTCCTCTGTTCTTTGCCCGCAGTGCCCAGCTCCGTGGAACAATGATCCTGCACAGGGCCTCTAGATGCTACAATAAAACCTAAAGCAGGAAAAGCTCAGTAGCTCAGCCATTCTTAGGAAGAATTCTGGAGCCCAGAGCTCCCTAGAAATCAGTGATACGACTGCCATTTTCATGGTCTTGGGCTGTTACCGTTTTTTGGGCAGCTTCAGCAGCGCCATGTAATTGAGACAGAAGTTGATTAGATCCTGCAGTAGCTCTTCCCCCAAGTGATCCTGAATGGCCTGTAGGAGGAGAAGGGGGAGTGAGGAAGAAGCTAGACTTCTCATGAAGCCCACCCAAGAACATGACCTGGAGAAGTGGGACACCCAGAGCTGGCATTTGGACAGGAGAGACTGCCCATCTGCCCACGGCCAGGGGCTGCTCCCCACCACATGCGGGACATAGGGCCTGCGTGGGGATGGGGAAGAAGAGTCACGGCTGCAAGGGGGGCTGTACCTACCTGCTTGGAGACCAGCCGCCCATTCTTGTATTGCACTGTGCCATTCTCTGCGAAGACGTAGTCAAACTTATCAATGACTGAGGGGAGAGGAAACAAAAGAGGAAACATGAGTAGTGCCTGGGAAAAGCGGCCAAAAGGACTGGGCCTTAGATCCTAGTTCCTTAATACTGTGCTTTCCACATGTCCTGTGCTCTGCAAACGGCCACCAATCCTCCTTGCTCTCCGCAAAGTGGGCAAGGAGATTATCTCCTGCTGACAGGTGGGGAGCTGACGCACACAGGGGGAAATGACCTGACCGAGGTCACAGGCTGAATCAGTGGCAGGATGAAGATAAGGGCTTCAAAATGTCAGGCTTTCAACCACGTGCATATTACTCTGCTTTCTCTCCTCCCCTCTGCGCTTCCCGGGTGCCGAGGCGATGCAGTTACTGGTTATCTAACTCCAGACCCTCCTGCAACTGGGACACGCGGCACTGCCGACTCAGCAATCAGCCTCAGCCGGGAATTTCTCGGCCTCCCTCCATTAATGAGGCAGGAGGAGGCAGAGCTCGGAGCCCAGCCGCGCTTGGCGTCCATGCCAGAGAAGGAAAACACGGTGGAGGGAGCGGGTACTGCCCGCTCGCCCTCCCACTCCCTCTTCCACCCAATGTCCTTGTTTGAACCCCTCGGCGACCTCACCATGGGGCGGCAGGGAGAAGAAGTGTGCAAAGGGCACCTGCCCAATAGAAAGGGCTGGGGGGGGGGTCTTTGTGTGTACAGCGGTCAGGGCCCAGATCAAGCTCGTACAAATCCAACGCCGGAGCCGGCAGCGTGTGTCGGCGCATCCCCGCCCGCTCCCCGCAGCCGGAGAAGGAGCCGAGCAGCCGCCCCAAGCCGGGCACGTCCGGCCACCTCAAAGGTAGCCTTGGGGTCGCGTTTGGGACACAGGTGACCCCCGGGAGACCTCGTCGGCCACGTCTCACCTTCGTCCCCGTCCCCCAGCTGCTCGGCTATCTTGGCATAGTCGGAGCCTCCCACCACGCCGATGTGCACCCTCTCCCGCAGTTCCCGCAGGAACGCGTCCACCTCCGGCTCGATTTTCTGCAGGGGGAAGCAGCGGGTGAGGCCGCAGCCCGTCTCCTCTCGGCTAAGCCGACAGGACGGCCGGTAGCGCCGCAGCCCCGGCTCCGCTTCCCCCCTCTCCGCCAAGACGCGGTACATGGGCACCGGGTACGAGGACCGGGACGAGCCCCTCGACCGGGCGGAGGCACCCACCCAGCACCGCTGGGCCCCTCCCCAAAGCTCGGCAGGACTCGGCCTTCCGCGCCCCTCCTTCCCGCCGCCCGAGAGGCTGCTCCTCCGCCTCCCGCAGCCGGCCCCACCGTCAGCGCCCGGCACCCTCTGTCTAGGGCTCCGGGGACGGAGAACCAGCCAGCGCTGGACACCTCTCCCCACTGGCCCCGGCCCATTCTCGCCCGGAAGGCGACACTCGCGGCGCGTCCTGCGCTCCTCCCGCCTTAGGAAGACCCCGTCGGGCAGGGAGGAAAGGCAGCCACCGGAGCGGAGCAGCTCCGTGAGGCCTGAAGGAGAAGCAACGGCGGCCGGGGATCCTCCCCGCCCCCCCTGCCGGGACCCCGGCCGCGGCCGCTCCCTCCTCCCCCGCGGCGCGGACGTCCCGAGCCGCAGGCCCCCCGCTCGCGCTGCCGCGCATGCACCCCGCACCCCCTCCCCTCTGGCCGGCGCATGCGCGACGCAGCGGCGGCTGCCGCCCAGGAATCCCGGCTGCCCGCACCGCCCCTTCTTTCTGCCACGTGTCCCGACGCGGGAGTTACCCCGCCGAGAGCGGCGCTTCGGCAGGGGCGGCGACGGGCCCCGCTGGCCCCACCCCTCGGCACGTAGCGCGGCTCGCCCGGCAGGCGCTGTCGCAGCCCGCCCGGCTGCACCGCGCCGTCGCTAGCGGCACCGCCCCACCACCGCCGACCGGCAGCTCCGCGCACCAATGGGAGGCCACAACCGTGGGGCGAGCGGCGGGGTGGACACGCGGGCCCCAATGAGGCGGGAGCGCGGGCGGGGCCGGGCGGCGAGGTCGCCAATGGCAAGAGAGCGTGGGCGGGGCGTTGGAGGCGGCGGGCGTCTCGGCGGGGCGGGGTGTAACGCCGTGGCAGCCAACGGGAAGCGGGCGTGGGCGTGCCTGGGGCGCCCCTGGCGCCGCCGCCGGGGGTCCCCGTGCGCCTAGTGCCGTTTCCGCCGGGCCTGGGGGGCGGCCCCCGTCCTGCCTCCCGGGGGGGGGGGCGGGGG
>JAAGNO010029877.1:0-20299 GCA_033439905.1 Ceryle rudis
TGCGTGGCCCCCGTGACGCCGCACCTTGAATACTGTGGCCAGGTTGGGGCACAACAGTACAAGAAGAACATTGAGGTGCTGGAGCAGGTCCAGAGGAGGGCAATGAAGCTGGTGAGGGGTCTGGAAAGCATGTCTTATTGACAAGAGGCTGAGGGAACTGGGGTTGTTTAGTCTAGAGAAGAGGAGACTGAGAAGAGACGTTATTGCTCTCAACAACTACCTAAAAGGATGTTGTAGCAAGGCTGGTGTTGGTCTCTTCTCCCAAAACAAGAGGAAATGTCCTCAAGTTGCATCAGAGGAGGTGTAGATTAGACTTTAGGAAGAAATTCTTCACTGAGAGAGTGGTTGGGTACTGGAACAGGCTGCCCAGGGAGGAGGTGGTGGAGTCATCATCCCTGGAGGTGTTTAAAAAAATGAGTGGATGTAGCACTTGAGGCTATGGTCTAATGGATAGATAGATGATAGGATGAAGGCTGGACTTGGTGATCCTAGAGGTCCTTTCCAAGCCTAATGATTCTATGATTCTATAGTCATCCAGCTGCTTTTGTGGCTGTAGATCTGGCATACAGGGTTTGATTCCTGTTTCCATTCACAGTATTTACATTTTGCAAGAAGCATTTCCTCTCTTTTTCCTCCTTCTTTTCCAAATATTTTGTGCAGAACTATTTTTCCAGTACTCTGCCCTGTGGGAAGGCTCTAATTTAGAAAACATGGTCCAGGCTACAAAATGGGGCTTGGCATTTGCTCACATAAGTAGTCTTCCCTTTGTGTAGGAGTTGCACAGTGTAGTCTGATGTATTGAAAGTGTCTCTCTGGTTCTCAGAGGCAAACAGGTAGTGTGTGCTATATATTAAACTTATATTGCTTTTATGTATTGCTCTGGTACTGCGTATGGAAGGACTTGGCAATTTGGGGTTTGTTACACACTCTGAACCACGTCCAGAGAGTCCTTTCTTCAGATTTGCTGTTCTTACAGGCAACATACAAACATGTTTCAGCACAGCCAAAATCTTCCAAGCACTCCAATAAATCACGTGGCATGCTAGGCAGCTGGAATTGATTGCAGATCTTTGGGGTGGAAGAAGCATACACATTTTGGAGGTTTCAGTCAGCTACAGAAGCATTTTAAACCTCTGTCCAGCTGTTCTGAGGTTGTATTCTTCCACCTCTCAACAGACCATGCTAGACTTCTCCCTCTGTTCAAGCCACTGTGGTCTGGCTTGGGCTTGCTGAAAGCCTAGAGAACCCTCTTGGTTCTGCCAGCTCACAAAGTCTGTGTGACAGGGTTCAAGTCTCCGTTGGCTGGCAGTGGCAAGGCAGCAAGCAATAACAGGACACCGTTTTTCCTTTGCAGCTATCCTGAGGAAGGGCTGGCTGTAGAGGGAGGTGCTGGAAGGCACATGAGCTGAGCACACACTGATGTGCCAAAGGGTGGTGCTGTGGCAGTCAGGGGAAGAGAGATCAGACTTCACAGATGGGAATGAGCCCAAGAGTATAAGCGAAACAGCTCTGCAGCAGCAGATAGGCAGCTCCTCTCAAAAAGGCCTTTGGATCCTGCTCTCATACAGTGGCTGCAAAGGACAGAAAGGAAATGTCCTATCCCCTCTTTCAGAGTCAAGGAATGGATGACTTGCCCTAGCTAGACAGAGGTGATGATGACTGGCAGAGACTGCCAGATGGCTTTAAATCACCAAGACTTCTTACCTGAGCTGTAGCAACTGAGGTTGAGAGGAAAGAAGAGGTCCTCAAAGAGTCAGAGGACAGAATGAAGGACAAATAAGGGTCAGGGGCAAAAAGGGTCAAAGGAAGAAACTCAGGGAGTTCCTACAAGAAAAGATCACCAGTATGAGGACTCCTGCCAGATGCAACTTATGTAAGCAGACTCCCCTCCCGGAGCGGGGGGTAGTGCATGGACCAGAGACTGTGCTGAAGCCTTCTCTCACTGCCATGCCTTTGCCCCTCCAGATTGAGGGCAACATTTGTAACCAGAAATAGAGGCCTTTTACCCCAAATCTGTCTCCTGTGTAACAGCACAAGCCATCTTCAGTCTCAGTCCAAGCAAGGCTGGGATGGCTGTTGATGTACTGGTGTTACTAATCACAGATAGGCTGAGGAATGCTCTGTTGGAACCAGTGCTTTCTCCATATAGATTTCTGAGGCCAGGGGGATCATTAGCTCATTTCATCTGACCCTATTGGTAATAGAAGCAATAGAACTTCACTTCATGTTCCTGAGAGCCCAGCAAGGTGTATGTGGCTAATACCACAACAGACATAGGAAGGATCAGGGATCCCCCCTCATTCTTGGGGAATATGTTCCAAAGACTAATCAGTTCCACACTTAGAAATCTGCTTTCAGTTCTTCATTCCTCTGGCTTCAGGTTCTAGACCTTGGAGGTTTTGTTGTTTGTTCTGTTTTGTTTTGTTTTCATTTTGCCTTTTCTAGTCTCAAAGCTACATATTTGTTTTGTCTGAGGGACTCTCAGGATGACTTGAGAGCCAGCAGCTCTACAAAACAGGGAGATGCTCACCAGAAGCTAGGACTGACCCTTGGCACGTGGCATTACAGCAGCTCCTAGGTAACATCCTCGGCGGTAAAATCCTCAGTAGTAACATCCCTAGCTGGTCCCAAGAAGCAAGGGCATTTCCCATACTGTCTTCTGACCTACATCACACAAGGGCCTAATAAATCCAGCCCATAATCAGTGTCAGGATGGCTGAGGCCATGAATACAGCTGATTTCCTTCAGCTTGCTCATATTGGAAAGCTGCCTATGAAGAAAGCCAGATGTGCAAATACGGCGGGTTCATCTCTAATTCCTAGGCAGTTTGCTAACACATTGCCATGATGTTTTGCTGAGGAAATAAAAACCCAAACTTTCACATTCAAGAGAAAAGACCTGATGATGAGCACAGGAAAGTGTTCCACAGAACATAGGGCCTTTTCTTAATATTAATGAGTAATTATGTAGCTAATTTCTCCCAGTGCATTTCCCAGTGGTCTGGGAAGCTCTCACTGACCATCTGAGCTCACGATTACCTGCTCAGCTTTTTAATTATCTCTTATTAAAACATTGCTGGATTTGCAAAGGGTTCATCAGTCATCTGAATTTCTTTTTTCCATTGGTTGCATTTTTTTGCCTTGTGACAAGAAATATTTATTGAATAAACTCTGTAAGGCTCAAGCACTGTTTCACTGTTATGAGATTATAACTCAAGGATCCCAAACCAGTTTTACAGGCCTCTAAAACCATTCCCTACCTCCAAACTGAAGGCTGACTCTGCTGTGCCCTGAGCAAACCAGCTCCAAGGAGAGTGTTGTTCACATTTCCTCTTTTGTTAAACTCATCCTCTGACAACCCTCAAGCTCTTCAGAGGAACCCTCATCCCTTCCTCAGCACAAATGATGATGGCATTTATGTCACTGGAACAAAAACAGCTCAAAATTTTCTCTTGCACTGAAATTGGCCTGCTGCAGGAGACAAGTGGATGAAAAATGTAAGTAAAAAATAAAAAAAAATTGGGGTTCTGTTTAGGGAGCAAATGGTTAAGTCATCTGTTTTGAAGATGGCACATTTCAATCTGCTAGGCTGCTGCTCCCTGCCAAACTCTGGGTACTTTTCCTTAGGTTCCCTGCAGAGAGTCTGAGCCCATGGAGTCTCCATGAAAGCATCCTTGAAACTGGACACTTCAACTATATATGAATGTTTTTTCTGATGTGAAGTTTTTAGCTGTTTGTTTGTGAGAGAAAAAAGGGAAAAAAAGCTTAATAATTTAATATAGATAAGGTATTTTTATTAAGAAAATTTTAAGTGCATACACATTTATGGGAGAAACTGCAAGAATATAAAAGTGGTTTTTTTCAAATATTCTATGAAAGGAGTAATTTCAAAAGCATAATATCACTCCTTCATAAAAGCTGCCTTACAGGAACACAAATACAAAACCCTTTTCACATTATTTGGGAAGCTATTTCTTTTTACTTAATAAAAATATAAAGTACAGTATTTACCACCTTCTGACAACACTGAGTTCTTAGAGAGCGGAAGATGGGAGTTTCATGCAGCCCTTTCATCATTACACATTTTCTTCTCTGAAGCCACCAGAGTTTCATGTTTGCAAACAAGGCTTGTCTTGGTGGAAAGTTGGTAAAGAAAAAATAGATTTTGGATGATGAGTTCTCAGAAACTCCTGGCTGGTATAAATCACATAACTCAAAACATGTTGACAGAGAAAAGAAGGACCCTCTAGAAGGGAAAACAATAAAAACTTCAATAGGAACTGCATTTTCAACAAAGTGTGTACATTTAACTTTGAATATAGCCTTCATTGCAAAATGAACAGTCACCTTTGCTCAAATACCTTAGTTAAAAACATATCAGAAAGTCACCCTTCATCCTTCCTCAGGCAGAATTCAGGTAAGATATTCATACATACAAGTATAAGCTAGTATAAATAAAATATTGGCACACCAATAAATACCATCTATTCATTAAAAAAAAAAAAAAAAAAATAAAAAAAGTCCAACCTTAGGATTTGACAGCACTTTGAAAATACCACACGTGATGATTTCACATTTATGGAAGCTGATTTTCAGCACCAGTTCAGTGTTAACTCTTTCCCCTCCTTCTCTTCACATGTGGTCCCTGCATCACTCCCATCTCCCCACACTTCCTTTCCCTGATTCAGTCTTTGGTCAACAGTTAAAAGCAGAAAGGAAAATCAAATTCTCTTCCCAAATGGGTTTCTGCTAGTGCTACTTCTCAGCCCACTAAGACAATGGTGTGCACAGGAGGAACAGTGTGTGATGCACAAGGATAGCCCAGGTTGCCTGGGGCAGTGATTGATTCCTCCAGAGCAAAGGGTACAGCTGCTCTTCCCAATGCACTATGCAAATAAAGTCAGGCAAAGCGCAAAGCTTCCCACTCAAGGCTGATGTCTAAAGCAAGAGAGAACTTTTCTCAGGTTCTCACCTAAGTCTTCGGTTACTCCTGCCCAGGTCTGTGCCACCCTTGCATTCATGCTGTGCTCAACTTTGACCAGATCGGGGAGGGACATGGTGGTGGCCCCAGAGAGCAGCCCCATGACCTGAGTGGTCTCAGATACACAAGTCACTACTCCTTGCCAGCACAGTGGTGTCAGGGCCCAGGTCACAATGTGAGTCTCAAGAAATGCCAGATGCAGCTGGCCCACACGGCACCCAGGAAACCACCACCTGTCTGCAAATGTTCCCTAGCCTTGCAGAGAGTCTCTTTCCTTCCTGATGCTACTCATGTATTTCTCCCAGGAGCAAATGTCCTTCCTTTAGCCCAGTCTTCCCGTGCAACACTCACTTGTTTGTCCCTAGAAGAGAAGACTGACAGGTGACCAACCCCCTTTCCTGCAGTACCTCCACTACCTCCAGAGCGGGGATCCTGGGGTTTGGCCAGGGTGCTCCAGCACTGCCTATCTCAATGCTTCTGTCAAAGTAGTCTGTTTACCCAGGCTGTGATGTGGGGTTGGCATGTGCCCAGAGACCTTTCCCTGCTGGTGCTGACCCCAGATGCACTCCCTGTTAATGAGAACTGCAGCAGAGCTCTGGCAAGGCTGCACAGTCACATCTACCTACCCAGTCTTTTCAATGGCAAGCCAATGTTTCCCCTGGAAGCAAAATCTTCATGGTCCCTATCATCATTAGCAAGGTATGCGGTTAAAATCAAAATCAGAGGATTATTTAATTCTCTGTTTGCTCCAAGGGGAATTGATCACACCTCAAGCTGCCCTTTGATGGGAAGCCCACATGAAGAATGTTCCTGAGTGAGAAGGACAAGCTCCATGTCTGTGTTAGAATCAAGATTCTTCCATATTTTCCTCAATATCATTCTTGGCTTTGACACCCACGTCTGCCTTTGGCAAACCACTAGCAATTGCAGGTACAAGTGCGGGGACAGGAGATGGACCCTAGGCCATAAAGTAGAGTCCAGGGAAGATACAAGGACCTCTGGTTTTCTAACAAAAGTTATTTCTGTCTTTACCCTTACAACAGAGGATCTAATTCTGCTCACATTAATTCAACACTCTCATCAATTACAGTGGTACCAGACCTTTCAGAACAGAAACACAATATACTTGAAGCACCAGACTGGTAGTGATAACAATAGAAGGAATGTCAAAATCACACACACATACATTTTAGGCACAGTAGTTAATTTCTGCTTCAAAGCAAATGAGGTCATGTGGTCCTAGCTGAAGCACTCTGTGACAGCACTGTTTCATAGAGGAAAATACTTAGAGGATTTTTACCTGAATCCACATGGAAATAAGGTAGTCCCTGGCTAGCCAAAGTGCCTCTTTGACACTAAAGATACCTGTCACAAAAAGGAGTGCCTAGTGAAACACCCCTGTCAATGGTCCCAACACAAGCTGTGGGGAAGAGGGAAGATTCTTTTTGAAAAAACCTGCTCAAAAGAAAAAAATACAATCTTATACCACTTTTTTGTTTACAATACACACACAGATACATACAGACACAAGCATTGTGTCTCACAAATGTGCTTCCCAGCAGATCCCAGTGCACGCCATAGCACAATTATTGCAGTACTGCTGGTGTCTTTCCATACACTATATTGCAAAAATCAGGAATCAGGAGAAAGAAATTTCTGGCTGAGAGAGGGGATTGGTGCAAGAAGTGGTACCTGTCCCCAAGTGTACTTTGCATAGGAAATTCCAGAGGCTATCCTGTTCACCAGCAAACAGGGTCATGACCACTGGTGAGCAGAGTGTTGGCCTCTGTTTCCACATTTGAGAAACACCACTCCTTCCACAAGCTGGGCAGATGTTCTCTTGCCCCAGGCACCTCTTTTCTCCAAAACTATAGCCAGACATCTTCTTCTAGGTCTCTCCAGATCAATCAAAGATGTTACTGCCCTCAGGTACATGTGACTGTTCATCAGGTTGTGAAGGGTCACGTGAATGCATCTCCACCTACTTCAAGGCAAAGCTAGCCAGGTGAGCTGAAGCAGCTTCCAGTGGATGGATGGGAAGAGACACCTGGTGCGTGGCAGCATATCTGACTCCTCCAGCAACTTGCAACATGATCGTGTGGTTAGACCTTTAATAAGCATTCCTTTTTGTGCTAAAATTTGTCATCAAAAGACAGGAACATAGGAAATGCCAAGTGACATCAGATCAGTGTTGTGGCTCCTAATACACACTACTACCACAAACTAAATACCAGCACCTTGCAATACCAGATGTGCATTAACCCAGCTGCTCATAGCGATCACCAAATTGATCTTCAGAAAAGGGCTTTAGCCCTGTAGTCCTGAGTTTAATCCATCACCCAAAATACCTATAAATGCCACCCATGGTAATGCTGGCATTATCACCAGTCTGATGCTTTTTAGCCTTCCAGTGTTCTTGTCCTTGATGACTTCTGGAGGCAAGGAGTTCCTCCACTACTTACACAACATCATTGCACTGTACAGTTCATGTCCTTCTAGGTTTAAAGCTCCAGGAGACTTGCATGAACCAAAAGAAAGTTAAATAAAGCAGGTCCTATACATAGCAAAGGAAATAAAATATTATATAATAACATAGGGTTAGTTTAAATTCATATCTGACCTCAGTGCTAGGTAATAAACCAATCTGTATAAAACCACATATCTCTCAAATAGTTACATCTTACTATATAAAAATAGCACTGTGAAAGCAAGCCAATTTGTGCAAAAAAAAAAAACCAACAACCCCGACAAACCCCACACCAAAAACCCAAACAAACAAACAAACCAAAACAAACAAACAAAACAACAGAAATTTTGGAAATGCATGAAGCGCTGCTTTTGTGCTGCATGATAACAGTGAAATGTATTCATTCCCTAATACTGGTTATCTGCTCTCTGGGTCCTACAGTAAGAAATCCTGTAGACGGCTTACAATGCTTGACTCTTACATCTTGAACCTCCTGTTGATGAAGAACAGATTGAAACACTATTAACGTTTATTTCAGTTGCAAAAGCTTTGACATCAGGCCTAGTCAAACAGCAAATCTGTGTCTGGACTAATCCAAAGGCATTTCTTTTGCAGCCCCTCCAACCAGTATTTGCCAAATATTTTGGGGGAAGTTCTCCACAAGGATCTACCGGGACCCAGCAGGGGAAACCCAGCAATGGGAGTTATTTTGGGCAGGTTGTGCTCATCACAGTTAGTAAGGTGTTCAGAGCTAACATAGGAGGAAGCCTGGCTAGGAAGGTTATTCTGGACTTGAAAGCCAGAGCAAAGGATTATTGGTGGGCAAAGAAACTTGGGGGGAAAAAAACAACAAAACAACAAACAAAACAAAACCAAAAACAAAACCACAAAAACAGCAGGGAAAAGAGGGATTAATCATTTGTGAGCAGCCCCAGTAGTGGAGCAAGTGGTACTGGGAATGCCTCCTGTACCTGCCCCTACCACATAGCTCTGCTGGAGATCATGGACTGCAGCTCTGCAAGATACTAAGTCTCTGTGAGGATGGAGGAACACAGAGAACAGTCCATGCTCTTCTTTATTGCTGTTAAGCTCCTACCATGGGGTGAATGGAGAACAGAGGCCCCCAAGTGTGCTATCCCCATGGCCTCCCTGATCTGGGACCTCACCTGCTGTGAGCAGCTGGGTAGCACATCATGGTGACCAGCTGCCCAGTGAAGGTGGGGTGACAGGGAGGGTGAGCACCCGCATGCTGCACAGTAAATGTGTGAGGCATTAAGTGCAGAGGTAGGGAGCTTAGGGTAGGAGGCAGGCAAATTGAGTCTCCAATGCTGACTGTGAGCATGGTACCCAGGAACAGTGGTGGGTTAGGCATCACAGCAAAGTGCAAGTGTATTGTGTGCAGGGTTCGCTCAGAACAAGGAGCCAGACTGTGCTGGCAGCCTCCAGGTTTTGTCTGAAGTGACCCCTATTCCTGCTCCAGGCTGATCAGCCTTTTGCAGTCTAGATGAGGTCATTAAGGCTGAGTTACAAGTGTCAGAGGGTAAACAACAGGTATTCAAAAAACCCTGATGTCCCAGCACATCTTGTCTAGCCTACAGTGTCAGAACAAACTTCCCTTTCAGTGTCTTTATGGACAGCTAACACTGTGTGACCGTAGACAGAGACAGTTGTGACTTCCCTCAGTGAAGGCAGCCTCAGAAAACTCTCCCAGTCATAAAGAGGATGACTAAGCCATGAGCAAAATTCTCCAAATCTTTGAAGATATTTTTTCCAATATCCCACACCAGTAACCCTACAGCTTTTGGTGCAAAAGGGCAAGACACACCACCCTGGTGGGAAAAAAAACAACTGGGACATCCAGAGCATTGGCATTTGTAACACCATTCTCTGGGACTTGCCTAGCATCTCCTGTAGGAGAAATGTCAACCAGTCACCAATGCACCAAATCATGTTGTCACCACCCAGTGCTGAACTTATCATCAAAAAACACCAGTGACAAATTCACAGCTGTTGTTTACAGGTTAGCTCTGTCAATGTGGTATCGGAGGAATATGGCCAGCTAAAAGAAATACAGCTTCCAAACCTTTACCCTGGCTTTGCTTCAGGGTTATTTTGGCCAGTTTGGGTGTTCATTTTCCCATCTGTAAAATGGGAAAACCTTCCCATATCTGTTGCAGCTGAACGGTCCCTATTTTAAAAGTTGTATCTATATAATACTCCTTTGCAGGGGGGTTACAAATGTTATCCTCAACAAATATAGGTTAAAATGGAGGTCTGGATAGGCTAATATATTTGCCCAAGGTCACATAGGGATGGTCAGTGGAAGAGCAGGGACTTGAACCTGAGGTATCCCAGCTCAGAAACTAATGCTTCCTACCATTCTTTCTCCCTGGAGACTTTAGTGGTGTTGCACGGGAAGGGCAGAGTGGGCCCCGTTTCTTCTGTTGCTTTTTTTTATGAGTGCGATGACGTGGTCTAAATTAAAAGAAAAATACAAAAAGACTGCCATAAATTATCCATATACAAAGGCCTTATTCACATTTATCCTATGGTCCCTTTATATCTTGCTTAAAGGGTGATGGCAAATGGTGATAACATCCCCTTTTATATACCCTCTGCCTCAGAGGAACACTAGGCAAATTAAAGTGCCCTGGTGACAGAACATTTGCAAATTCTGAAGCCAGAACAACTCTTTTCCCCAAAGTACTGAAGCCTCCCCAAATGCCTGCGAGAACTTGTCAGTCATGAACCTCACCATTCGCACAGTGGTGGTACAATGAAAACAAGGGGTATGGATTTCTGGCTTCCCACCCAGCATTCCTACTGACATCAACAAGGACTGGTACCCAATCTATGGGATTTGTGGGCATTTGGTACCTTAAAACAAAGCTCTAAAGATAGTCACCTTCATTGTCCCCCACCATGTGGGGCATTCACCCAGCTGATGCTTGGTGGAGTATCAGAATGTAGTTGTTCTGGTGTCTTGTACTTCAGCTCTTATTCATAAATGAGGTCAGAAGTTAGGAAGAGCTGCCACACCACAGTTTACAAACACTGTGTAGGAAGGCAGCAGCAGGGCTTGGCTCCCATCACGGCCAGCCCCTAGAAGCAGGGAGTTTCCTTTCTCCTAGCAGGCTCAAGGGGAAAGTTTTTCTTATTTGACTTTGTTATCATCTTCAGCTTCATCAGCAATCTTGTCTGTGCCAGCAGTAGCCAGAGCTTAATGGACTCCAGCATCTTGGACTGAGGATAATTCTGAAGTGGAACTATTTTAATGTGACAATGGACAAGGTGGTCTCTGTTTATTTTGGTCTCTCTTAACTCTATAAGGGCCTGATTTTGCATATCCTTGCATGAAGGGAGAAGGGAAAGGCAGTCAGCATACTGTAAATGATGACTAGGATTGCCTGGAAGTGATAAAGGTTTTTTTAGCTATTTCGAGAACAACTGATTTGCCCCTTATCTATATAATGGATGGATGTTGAATGATGTTTGCCACAGCAGCTGCGCAATGATTTTTAAAGACAGTGAAGTAATTCAGATTCCTGACAGCCTGAATGTATTTTGCTGATGTCTCATAAGTGTGTATATTACATGGAGATGTGATGAATATAAAGCAATAATAAAGGCTGAGCAGAATTAGTGAGCAAAATAATTCCCTTCTAAAAACCATCTCTGGTTTCACAATCAACTGTATCGGACTATGACCTTCTATGAACTTTTCCTTGCTCTTAGCTGCATATTGTAACACAGAAGATAGTCTCCTATTGAAGCACTGGTATAGATTAAGATGTCTTGACAGTTTGAATTTTACTTAAGCAATTACAAGAGCCCTTTCTACAAAATGTATTGATTTTATTCCAGAAAAATAAATTCCCATGTACAATTGGGTTTTCATAACATGAAACAATTAGCCATTTTATTGCTAGTGCATATAGGGTAATGTCACATTTCATACAATTTCAGTACAAGTGAAAAAATATAATATATGGCTGATCGAAATTGATAGCTACATTAACATTTATAGATCTATATAGATTTATTTTACAAGCTGTTAGTAGTTTAGAGGGATATTGGTGTTTTAAACTACCAACATTCATATGGCTCCAATTCAAACATATGAATTGTTTGATGCGCTATAAATATATTCCAAAGTACATTTCATTGAAGAAGTCAAAGCTGTGCACTAAAATATATCAAAAACATGCCTTGTGAAAATGCTACAGACAGCCCTGACTGTCTGTGGAGTATGAAAATGCCACTGGTGCTAGTGTTACTAGTTGGAAAATTAAAACAATGCCATGATTACAGGATTAGGTGATATATATACTTTCTGTCACTTATTTCATAAAAGTGGGACCAAATTCTCTTCTGTTACTCAATGTAAACCAGGATGAAATCCACCAAATAAGCAGAATTGCTTCTGGATTAGTGTTATGTAAACAAAACCCAGAATCTGGCTGGAGATCAGGCATGGGCTCACTGGTTTCAGTTGAGCTGGCCTCAGATCTTCAGTAATGCAAGTGAGGGCAGAACGTGTTCCAGCTGAGTTGTTCCCCTAAGTGAGTCAGGTAGGATCTGAGCACATAACAACATTTGCCCAACCCTACACATTTCTTAAGTGTCTCCTAAATTTCAGGAAGTATCTCCTAAATTTCTGGTCTGATGAACAGCACCAAGGGCTTCACTGGGGGTGACAGCAAACAGAAACTTGGGCAGGGGCTTGAGAATTTTCCCAAGTTGGAAAACAAAATAGCTCAAGCCCCTAGGATAGTCAGCATGGGTCACATTCTGCTCATAGATTCAGTTGTACCTAAACCCAAAATCATCCTGGTAGCATTAACCTGGATTACCTCTGCAGAGAATTTGCCCAAAGGACAAGAGGGCTGAGTGCAGGCAGCAAAGAAGGCACTGAGCATCAGATGAGATGGGAAGAGCTGTCAGGGCTGGAATCACAGTCAATTTGTTAGATGGGTTACTTCCCTCCTTCTCACTCTTGGCCCCGGTGCGGTCCCAAAAGGGCCACGTGGAGGAATCTCTATACTTCTGGTAGCATTTTTCTCCTTTGGTATTGTAAAAACACAGAGGAACAAGGGCACTTTTTTTTTAAACTCTACCCCTTGTTTGGCAATTTTCAAGGCAAACAGTGGAGGGCATTCCTGTACTGCCTCACATCTGCCCTGGGGCCATACACTTACTTTCCCACATTTCTAAGAGAAAACATTGCTTTTGCAAATGACTGGATTCCAGCCCCACCCTTACTCTACAGCTGTAGGTTCAGCAGGGTTACAGCGAAGTTACTGAGGGGTGGGAATGTGGTGGCAAGGGTGGGAAGGATACTGAGTGCACAGGTAGACTCGCAGGCCAAAATGCTGCTGCTGGATCAACTGTAGCCCAGGGCTCTGGGCAAGCAAGGAAATGACTTGTACCGTTACTTGTCTCATCTTCCATCCCAGGAAGGCTGGAGCCCTCTCCTGCAACTCAGCATAGAAATGTTCTCTGTGCTACTCTTGCTCACTGTAAAATTGAACTGAGATAGGCTAGGTCCACCTTGGAGTAGCCATGATCACCCACTTTCAACAGGAATAAAAAGATATTTTAAAAGTCTGAATTTGCCAAGCATGGCTGGTTTACCCCTGGCCTTGTGAGAGTGCTTTATTCATGGCAGTGCATCTCGCCTTGACTGATATTAGTAGCACTCCACACTGGCCAGCAGAGAAACAATTTAGTGCCAAGACCCTCTAGGCCTCAGCTGCCTGTGCAAACAGACCCCCAGTGTAATAACATGGAGAAGGGGCTCCAAAGAAAATAGAACAATATAGATTTTGAAGTAATTGTAGTTTGGCTTGGGGAAGAGGGGGCATAAAGGAAGCATTTTCCTTGGGAGAATGGCTTTTTTTTAAAAAGAAGCTGAGTTGGGGACCCCAGAACAGATTGATTAAGATAGATTTTGCCTCAAACTCTGGCAAAACTCTTGGTTTAACATTTAGAATGATGTTGTTTTAATACAGACTAGGTCAACTCCAAACCCATCTTCAAAACAATATCTGATTCCACGAGTACTTTGTCCACATGGTAAAAGCCAGCCCTTAATGTTCTACCCTTTAATAACTCAGGATGTTAGCTGCTAAGTCCATTTGTCTCTTGCCTTACTTGTTTAAAGCTTTCTCCAGATATTCCTGGATCCACTTTAACTTGGGATCAATGCACACTTGCTTGCTGTTGCTCTTGAGCCTTGCACTGCCAAAGGAGAAAAGCCAGAGTGAGTCTAGTGTGCAACTCTTCAGCCCACACCCACCACCCCCTCCGGTGCCTTATTTTTCTTGGGTGTCAGTGCTGCTCCCAGTTAACCCATGAAGAGGATGGGTTATCCCTGCCATCCTCGAGGCATCTATTATAAATATCCCTGGTTTTGAAGCAGTAGTACCATGTGTCCTCTGATGCCAATTCTTGTGGTCTACACGGGGATGCATGTGGAAGTGGGACAGACACAGAACTTGAATCTAAGTTTTCCTATTCATACCTGGGCTGTTTCGAATTCAGTGCCAACAACAGCTACATTTCATTTGGAAATACTGACATGGTAAATATAGGTCATTTTTGCAAAGAATTAACCAAGAACAGCTTTTGAATATTTTGAGGCCAGACACCAAACCATACCTCTTGGATCATTTTAAAAGGGTCTGATCACTTGTTAGCTCTTTTGTTTTATATGACTGAACTAACAGGTTGCAGGCAGGAAGACAATAGTGCCAGAGGCAAGTTTTCCCTGCTGTATTCACTCAGCACTGGAAACAAAAGCAGAAATCCCCTGAGGGGTTTCTCCTGGATGTCCAAGCTGCACTTTCCACACCAGATTGTTTAGTTAATTTGAATTCCCTGTGAGTTTGGCACTGGGGCTATCTGCCTCTTTCATACAGAAGCAGTACAAATAGCTTTTCACCTGCGTCAGTAGGTCTTGACCTCCAGGGATCTCAGGGCCTCTTGAGAGGGCTGTGATCTACCATGTTCAGTGAAGGACCCTGCCTGTGGCCCAGCTGCTCAGAAATTTCCCCATAAACAATTTGTCTGACGTGCAAAAGTGCCAACAACAGCAATTTCATGGAAATGCCCATAGGAATAAGTTCAGTACTTGTTTAAGCATTTTGCTGGATGGAATCCATAATGTTCCCCACTTTATAAAATGAAATCTGCAGAATATAAAACTATGTTGTAAAAAATAACAGGTCAAAAAGGCTCCCTGGTCTGAAGTTATGCAACACAGTTATAACATAAACACATGGAAGATCCAGTCTTGAGAGCCCTGCACCAATAAAGAGATGAATGGGCCAAATTCATATTTCCCTTACAGCAGTGCCAAGCTGGAGCGTTTCCAGTGAAGTGATACCAACAGAGAGTAAGAATGGAATTGCTGATGTTAGCAATGCCTGGGAACTCTTCAGCTGGCCTTGCAGGGTACAGAACCAGAAGCACATGTAACTGTAGCCTCTAGCCACATGCAATGCAATTCCTCTCACCTAATATTAAGACGTTGATTTTGTCAGACATTTATTTCTGAGTCTGTCAGACTCAGACTTCTGAGACCCTGCTCCTTGTATAGTCATGGCAGAGACCTAGACAATGGAGTGTTAATCTGAGCTGGTTTAGGTGTCAACTTTAGGATGCAATTAATTGCAGGTGAAAAATGTCCCATTTCCCTGTACTAAAAACGGGGAATTTAGAGTGGGCTTGGTAGAAGTGGACATTGACAGAGGAGATTTCTGGATTTGGAGAGATGACTTCCAATAGAACCAATGACAAAAGCCAGCTCTTAGGCTTTTTATTCAGGTACCCTTCAATCATAAAGGGGAATGTACTTGTGACAATAAATAAATAATTAAATAAACAAATACATAAACATTTCCTTGAAACTATGTGATTTCACTAAGATTGTCTATTCCTGAAAACGGTAGATTCTAAGTTACTTACACTTTCACTGTATAATGCATAACCACTAAATTCAGTGTATGCTTAAAACCATCAAGATAGGAACTTTTTATGTTAGTTTTGATTCCATTTCAGCTTCTGTTTTAATAAAGACCTAATTCGAACTCATGATGTTTCAGGGGTATTTAGAGATCAGTTTTTAAGTATTTTACTTTTTAAAGTAAGAAAAAGCTGGTCAGGAATGGAAAAGACCATGACTTGGTTATGTTTCTGCACTTCATGTTCTTATCTATCTCTAATGATTATGATCCCATGTTAATTAAGAGATAAATGTACACTCTATTCTGTCTTAATGCCTGTCATTTTCTTGAAACTACTCCAGAAAATTCCAAATCCTCTACAAAGCCTTAGTACTGGGACCCTTACAACATCCATTAACAGTCCCAGAGCACAAATACATACACTATTGCATTTTGGATGCTTGCCTCCAAAATTGTTTATAGGTAGAGACTCAAGTTAGTCACAGATGGTTTTGACATTTTTCTGAAAGGAAAATATTTCTTATCTGAGACTTACATTATTCTCACTGTCCTCCATGAAATCCTTAGGCAGAAGCACACATGAGAAAATGTGTATGATCTACCCAGAGTAGTTTAAAAAAGAAAAAAATCATATGAATAAAAACTAGTTCATGAATGGATACATGCTCTTCAATGCAACCGTTCATTCCTGAGAAATCTCACAAAACCACATCAGTTTTCTGAGTGCAGGAATGCTTTGGATGACAAAAAATGGATTTCTACAGCATTTGAGTTGCAAATGGAAGAGCTTGACATGGATCAAAAACAGAATTAGTGATGGGAGCACTGTGCAGAAACCCAGTCTAGTCACTGAGATCCTCTTACAGAGGTCAACAGAAGTTGACAGTAAGACTCTCTTGCAATGAAAAGATGAATGCTATTTGTTTTTCTTCTGAAGATTTTGAATTTTGGGAGAGGGGGGAAGGGGTCACTCATGAACAAGTCTAGTTATAAATGTCCCTGCTCACTGCAGGGTGTTTGGACTAGATGACCTCTAAAGGTCCCTTCCAACCCAAACCATTGTATGATTCTATGAGTTTATTAAATGAACCAAAAAAAACCTTCCTAAAAAAACACACACACAAATCTATATCCCCATTATTCCTGAAAAACAGGAGTTTTTTTCAGTAAAAATGAAGATGTTATTTTTCCTTGGGAACCCATCATTTCTGTCTTGCTGTGATCTGTGATTTACTGGAGTCAGTCACACTGGTGTGTCCCTAGATCAGGCCAGCACATGTTTTGGATCTGTATCCCCTGTGGAAGCTACAGGAAATCCAGTAAATGCTTTTGCTTTCTTAATTCCTCTCTGTGGAGAAGCAGAGCATTAGAAGACTCAGACCACTGTAAAGTCTTTCCTCCAAGGTGTGAAGCTTCACATCCAAGGCAATGGATAGCCTGTCTGACATTTCTGCTCACATACCCACAGAGGAACTGGACATGGGATCACATAATCACAGGGAGATCAGTGAGGTAGAACAGAGTTGGGAAACATCTAGATGGGCTCATTTTTGTGGGGTAAAGCAGGACTCAGCTATATCTGACACATGGGGTGAAGAGACGAATTAGAAATCATGGCATGAGAGACCAAATTACAGTTATCAAAGCAGGAACCAGCTGTGTGACTCCTCTTTTTGACACCTGAGATTTGCACCCAGTAAGAAAAGAGTAAAAGACTTACACAATCTGAAGTGAGCAGTTGGGTGTGGAGAGGATTTTGAGGTGCTTAATGTTGGCTCTTGCCACGTTGCTCTCGTAGAATCGACAGGGGCATCGGTAAGTCAGACTGACAGGTTTTTCTGTGGGACACAGGCAGAAAAAGGACATGTTAACTCCCTCTTGCTCCTGGTCAGCAGCACAGACACATGCAGACCAGGGCTGACAGAAGCTCCATCCAGACATGCAGGTGGAAAAAAAAGCAATAGAGAAGCTGTAGCTTTGGGAGAGCATTTGCCCACAGCTCACAGCACAATCCTTTTACCCCACAGTACCCAGCCTTTCAATAATGGTGTGTGGAAGACAAAAGAAGAAGGAGAGAAAATGGAGATAAGTGAAGAAGAGATTAGAGTAAGGAGCTGCTCCATTGTGCAGGGATGCTTCTGGTAATTAGATAAGATAAAGGCCAAAAGAGGGGGCACTTGTCCTCAGTGTTGTTCTTGTCAAATGATTTTGACCTGAGGCCAAATTAGAAGGTAGCCAGAAGAAAGCGATGAATTCCAAAGAGTTCAGATCAAAACGGCTCGGCTCAGGTGCAAGCTTTTCACGGGGGACTTATTGGCTACAGAAAAGCTCGGAGTCTTTCAGGCTTTCCCAGGGCCCAGCGGCTGACCTTTCCCACTACAGACAGCCTTTACTCCCAGCCGAGATGTTCGCACGAAGAGGTGTGACTCGGAGATGCGAGATCACAGTAGATTCGCAGGAGAGATTTGGAGTCTTTTGAAAACTCTCAGCCTTTCGCAACTGAGGAATTATCACTCTGCCTATACTAATCAGAGACCACCAGACTGGATGAGAATTTTGTCAGTGGCATCACTAGGGACATACTTAAGTTTAGCCCCCACGGCTAAAATCCAGCCATGTATACGTATGCAGAACTGAGAAAAGCAGGCGGGTGCTCACCACAGCCTCTGATGCAGTCCTGCTACCTGATTTCCCTACAGGAGAACTTACTTACTGGCAGCCGAGTGCACATAAATAAGATCCTCACTCTGTGTGTAAGCTTCAAAGTTCCATGCAAACTAAAGTACAAACACAGAAGCCTTGCCTGGAAGTCTAGGAGGAGCTGCCTAAGGTTTTAAACAATTTCCCAGTGGAACAGTTTTCACCCTCTGGGAGGAATTAAATTCATACACCTAATCCATAAGGTCTGGCTCATGCTGTAGATGGTCAGATCTATATCTGACAGGGCTTCAGATCCCACATGGCAATCTGCCACCCTGTTTATTTAGTCACACAGGAGCACTAGCAGCATACAAACCCAGTTCCCTTAAAGGCAGATGGAGAACTAAAGAGCAGGGAAAGGCTCGGAATCCCTAAACTGCCACATAGAAAGCTTCCTCTCTAGGAAAGAGACAGCTTTTTGAAGTGCAGCTGATCTGCATACATTGCACATTTACTGGTGTCTGTCTCTAGCACATATAACCACTGTGAAAATATCCCATCCTCAGAAGGGAACCGCCTTTTTTTTCCAAGTGCTTCTACCAAGAGATGAGCCTGAATCAAATCCCACAAGTAGATAGGCAAACAGAGGAATTCATCAATGGGAATAGAGTTCCTCCAGATTCATACCAGTATCCGAACTACAAGTTAACAAAATTGGAGGACTGTTTCTATCAGTTTTATGGCAGTCCAGTCAGTGATATCTGAGAGTTAACAAATGGGAGGAGAAGCTCCCATCTGCAGGATGACCTTCTGGAACATGCACTAGTGCTAATGTGGAAGGGAGGGAGAAAAATGCTAGGATTTCTCACTGCAAATCTGTGCCTGATAGCTACACATCAGTGAGTTTTTGCTGGAAAGGGAGGATGAAGTTGAATGCAGTAATATAAAAATGCTCAGCACAGCTGCAGTGAAAGTGTCTCTGCAAGTTTCTATCAAGCAAGTAAAAGCAAATTTTACCCTGAAAAACACAAAAGAGATGAACTGTTCAGATCTATGATTTGCGAATGCAATCCTGTGCTCTTTGACACTAGGAAAGGAACTTTTGATCTCATGTTACTTGTAATCAGGAGCAGAGAAAATTTAACCATGCCTAACAGTTCCACGAGTCCTGAAGTAGTCTCCTGCCCAAAAAGGGCATTCAGCACAGCAAGGAAGAGGGGAAGCCCCAGCATTTAATGTTCTTCTGTCACACCAAAACAAGATGGAATGACAACTGCCCTCCCAGCACAAGAATCCCTTTGGCATTTCTGTATCCCTTGTTTGGTGATCAGCAACAGGCAATGAGCAGCAGAAAGCAGCACCACAGACACTGACCGGGTCAGCTCTTGGCATCACTAATAGGGAACCAACATCTCCTGACACTGCCCCTCTGGCACTTAGGCTCTGACAGCTTGGCAGTGGATAACTCTGCTCTCAGCAAGGCTTAAAAACAGGGGGAAATCATGCCTGTGGTATTTCCAAAGATACAAAACCCTATCCTTAAGTAGGAGAAGTGAGGGGGCATTTGGGGGCCAAAATTTAGGCAGGGGACATTTCTGGTCTTACTATGAAACTGACAAACATCTTCCTTATTTCATTTCAAAATCTGAAGTGATTTGTTCCATGCATAGTAGAGATGATTAAACTAACTGTTCTACAGATTTTTACTGCATAAGTTAATGCTGTGGGTTCTCTAATAAACACTGAGCACAAGCCAAAGTCATTTTCTCAATATGACAAATTAGTGCAGTCTATGAACAGCACTGTTACATTTTAACATCAGTTTTCATGAAACTGGTGATACATATAGCTTTTGAGACCTTTATCTGTCTGGCACATTTGGTTAAAATGGGTGAATATAGTAAAAAGTTACAGTCAGATGCTATTTGGATATCCCAAGGTCATTCCTTCAGCCTGATTTCCTCAGACAAGAAGAGAACATCTCTTTTGGTCTCGACTAGAAAGGTTCAAAGGGTTCTTGGTTTGGGGTATTGTTTAGTTGTGTTTTGTTTTGTTTTTTAAATAATAAATAGTTCTACTGTTTTCTAATTCAAAGCTGAGTTTTACTAGCTCTGAAAAGACACCTTTTTTTTTTTTTTTTTTTTTTTTTTTTTTTTTTTTTTTTTTTTTGGTGTCATCTCTCTCGAACCCCACATATCCCCAAACATCCCCCGCTGGCCCCCACCTTTACACCCGCACACGGCAT